>VWZW01004314.1:1522128-1608921 GCA_013397115.1 Edolisoma coerulescens | reverse complement strand
GGGCGGGGGAGCTGGCGGGCCCCGCGTACGGCCGGAGCGAGTGTCCCGACCGAGCCCGAAGGGGTGCGGCTGCCCCCGCCCCGCTCTGCCCCGCCGGGTACCGGGGATGCGGAGCCGGGATCGCACCGGAGCAAGGAGCCCCGCGAAATCCTGGTCCCTCGGCCCTGGCTGGTGCACTGGGGGGAACGGGCACCGCTGCTGCTCCTTCTCGGGGCGCTGCCTGCGGCCGCCCTGCCTCAGGTACGCGGGTCCGGGCAAAGCAAGACATGGCCCCGCAGAGAAGGTGCGTGGCTGCTGTCCCTCCGCATGTCCGGGGGGGAATGGCCACCGCGCACGGCCCAAGTCAGACGGTCTTCATGGTCTTTCGGGCATCTGTTAACGCAACAGGACCAACACAGCGCGAAAACTGGTGCATCATCAGTAACACCAGCATCAATGGAACCGCTGAGCAATCCCCTCCGCAAAGCCGTCAGAAGTCATAGGGGTTTATAAATATCGCTCACTTTTTTTCACGGGTTTCACTGAGGACAATGGAATTGCACAGTTCGTTGGACATTCAGTGTGGCCTGACAATCTACATCTTTTGTGTACAAATGGTAAAAGAATTCAAATTAACTAGAGTCAAGGCAGAGTTTGGAGGACAGGAAAGCAGTGGAAAAAAGCTTTCTTCTTTATTTTTTTTTCCTCAACTTATACACAACGCTAAAGATGTGAAATTTCAAGTAAGCTTTGTAGCACATAATGTCAACATCCTTCTACAACACCGGGCAACTCAGCACGTGTCCTCTGGTGCTCCCTGCCCGGCAGCTGTCCCAGCTGGCAGTCTGCTCTTGTTCCCTTAGCAATAGTATTAGTAACTTTAAGAACTTCAAACCTGGTACAAATGGCAAAGCTGTCTGCGGTTTAGTAGGTACAGAGCTCAGGAGCAGAATTAATGATGTTTTTAAAACATCAAAGGTGAAATTATTGCCCAGTTAAGTCGAGGGTGAGAATGGCATCCCTAACCCTTTGCATTCTAGTTAGGAGTTTCCAGTGTAGAAAATGGAGGAGTCAGTTTATATTCATTTGGTTCCATGCATATTGTCCAATTTCATTGAAATCCATAGAACCTTTTCTATTAATGGAAGTTTTGGAAAGCTTTGGGACACTCGCAGGATCAAAGAATCCATTTGCTGACCTACAGATGATTTTTAGCTTAGATGCCAATTTTATTACCATTACCCACCTGAGTTATCTGGACTAATATATCTGAATTTTATATGAGAAATAGTCTGTCTGTTAAAGCAGGAAACAAGCACACCTGCCATGTTATATTTTGTCATATCCCAGTGTTCATTTGTGTGGAATAAAAGCAGCAGGCAGGAGTTCAGAAAGGCAGAAGTGAAATAAAACTGGTGTAAACAGTTTACAGCTCATGACTGAGACAACTGAGTACATTCTGCAGTTTTATGGCCATAGCTCATCAAATTTATTTCTGGAAAACGATGAAAATGTCCTCTAACCTGCTGCTTCTGTACTTTCTAGGTGATCATAAAGGCTGCTGGGAACCTACTGAAAGGAGGAAAGAGGTATAAATCCTTGGTTTAATATACATCACCTAAGAAACTTGCAGAAAGGACTATGAAAATGGGAAGTCAGTAGAGGCTCATCCCAGGCTGTTTTTAACAAGAACTTTACAGTGTCATAGACTTTGTAATATTCCACATTATACTTCAGTTGTCATTTGCATCTATCTGCTAAAACATAATGTTGCATATCAGAAACTTTACCACACTGTTATAAAACTTAATAGTGTTTTATTTATAAAGCTTAATACTGTTGCTGGTCGACGGTAACTATTTCACTGTTCAGACACAGCTACAGGTTTTTCATGTTTTTCTGTGATTTAATTCCTGTTCTTACTGTCTTTAGCAAGTTTCTTGGCAGTTTTCCCAGCTGTTCTAACAGTCTCCTGGAAGAAAAACCAACAGTTTAGAAGGAAATATTGATAGTTTTTCCGTTAAATGTGTGAAACGGGAAACTTCAGTAATGAAGTACCAGAAAACAAGTCTATCCTGGGATCTGATTTAAGGCCAAAACTTAAAGGCTTGCACATGAATAGTGATAGACCTAACAGTAATGAGAACCTCCAAGATCTGAGTTTCTTCCCCAGTAGATATACACACACATCACTCTGAAAATATTTTTGATAAAATTTTCCACGTAGAGTGTTTGTTTTGTTCCTCCTTAGAAGGAAGAATGAACTTTAAAAAACAAATGTTAACAAGGCTGTGAGATTGTATGAGGTCTAATTATGTAAGATAAATGAAGTATAAAACATTATTATAAGAGATTATGAGAAAAGGATTATACTAATCAGCAGAAGAATTGGCAAGAGTTGCTAGTTACCAGTTTACAAAAATTACAACTACTATCCATGTTGCGGTATGGGTGGCACATACATAGTTCTGGATGTTGAGCTTTCCTGAGCTAACATACCATAGAACCTGTCAATTCATTTATTAATGGCACATTGCTGGAGGGTTTCCATGAAGAGGCAATAATCTGTCTTGCAGGAAGAAGTAGGTGGTGGAGCACGGGATGGAGGGAATCAGAGCTTGTGACATCTAATGATCCGTCGTCAAGTTCTGTTCTAAACAGCCAACCAGGTTGAAATCCCCTGCGTGGACACTGCAAACATGCAAGGAGGGAGAATCTTGCAATTAAATGCAGATTATCAAAAGCCATTTTGATGTGAATGTTAAAATATTCAGACAGTGGAATGCTGCTGATTTCCAGAGCTATTTCACAGTTTATCCCGCCTTTATACTCTGCGTCAAAGAATTTTTATGGAATAATTCTGGATGTGTTCAGGCTTAGTAGTCTGTTCATGGCATACAGATATTCCCTGGTTTGACAAGAAAACACCAATTCCATGTACAGTATGTTTTAAGTTCACACTATTTAAAATATAGATACTTCCTTAAGCCAAGTAAAGTTCATTCAGTACTGTAGAGAGACCAGTGTCAAACTGAAGAGCAAGAGCATTCCTTGAAGAATTATAGGTGTTTTTTTAAAAGTGCTATTTGTGAAAGTGACTTAAGGATATACCAAACAGTACTAGGTTTTGATGATTTAATGTAACTGCCTGCTGTAACTCTTCTGCTCAGTTATCAGGTAGAGCCTTAACTTCTTTTGCAAAAATCTGACTTTTAAAGCTCTGAATCATTTACATTTTACTCTGAGGCAGAAATCTAATCAAAGTAAACATGCCTGTGGACTGAGATCTTCCCGTGGATAACCTTTTAGCTGTAGGAGTGGGTTGACTTCTCAGCTGTTATATTTTGTGATCTTTTCCTGCCATACTGATGGTTCTTCCACAAAGGAGTAAGGCAGTGTTTCCCATCATTTTCTTTTATGAATGAGAAAATCATTAAAGCTTATTAAGTAATTGTGGCTAGCCTTGGTCTGAGAAAAAAAAAAAAAAACAAAAAAACTGAATAAAAACTTATTTTCTACAACTTCTCAAAAGACTCTGGGATTTGGGGACTGAAAAGCCCTCAAATCAGTAAAAACTAATTACAGAATCACATATGTTTTAATGTCAGACTTAGGGAATGCAGACACACAAAGTTTGGGAAGATGAGAACTTTCTTTGTGGTATAATAGAAGGAGGAAATTGTAACAAAGAACAATGCATGATTTTCAAGAAAAGCCACAAGACTGTTGACCTTTCCAGGGTCTCCAACTGGTGTCTCAAGCAACTTCAGGTAGTAGTAGGGTGTTTAGGGCTAAAGAATGAGTATAGGTAAATTCACTACTTTTTTTTCTGTATCTATACTGGTCTTATGCTGTTCTTAAAATAATTATGTTCAAGGATTTTGAATAGTTTTCAGCATAATGCTCTGGTGGTTTTCAGCCATCATGGAACTGTTTAAATGGAATTGCTTTCTCTAATTTATATCAACTAATGGCTTATTGAGCTGAGATCTGGGAAGGCCCGAACTAGAATATATTGAGTCACTTCTCGGTGTGGGCCCTTAAAGGCAATCCACAGGCAAGGAAGCAGAATCATTAGAGCTCTAAAAAGTGAAAAACATGACCTGTGTGAAAAGTGAAGTTACTGGGGGTGTCCAGAGCACAGAAGGGGGCATTGCCAGGAGATACCCAAATAGTCTTAATGTGTGCTAGAGCTATGGAATGTCATAAGGAAAACATTCACACAACTTGCTCTAGCCAGCTCTCACACCACATACTGTATTTGTGCTATGGGCTGAACAGAATTATATCCCCATAATGATACAGGTAGGGTTCTGAATGTCCCTGTACTGCAAAGCACGTATCTAAGTCACATGTTGGAGCTGGCCAACTCCTTTTATTTGCCCTTAGGGCTATGGAGAGTTCGCGGGTCTGTGCCTGCCGTGACAGACACCCACCGCAGGGACTGCACTGGGAGGAGAATGATCTGTCACCTTCTCTCATGCCACGGAGCTGTTCTGCAGCCACTGAGGCTGTTCTGCAGCCACTGAGGCTGTTCTGCAGACTGCAGCCACGCTAGGGTTTGCTTTGGGGATATGAGACTAGTTATACCCAAAGTCCATCATCAGTTATAGTTTCAGCAAGCTTTACAGAGGAAAGGAAAAGGAAGAATGGGAACAGTGAATGTCAGCAGCTGAGACCAGGAAATCCCTGCATAATTTCACAGGACAAAGGAAAAGCACTTACACAGATTTGGAATTTTATCCCTGACCAATTTCAAAGGGCGGCTCCAGGCATTCAGTCACCAAAACTTCCCAACACCTAAAAAATGAAAAACTAAATATTTCCACCACGGAAAATAGTAGATAATCTAAGTAGAGGGGTCATTGCTGCCTAGCCCTATACTGTTTAACACAAACATATAAGCATATCATCAGTAAAATTAAATTTGTAGCAACTTTTCAATTACCAGCAACTCTCATTAAAAATTGTAAAAATAAAGCTGTTAAAAATAGCCGAATTTGAGAGATTTAAAAGTAGCATGGAAATCTAGGCGGACCTGTTTAATGTACAGAAGACTGAACTAAAGGGTACTTGTGGAATATATGATTTTAAGACTCTAGGATGTTCATTTCAGTTTTGTCTTAAAGCTTTTAGAAGCCTGTTACTTTCCTAAAAATGTCAGAGGTTACTTCACTTTTAAGCCTCACCTATAAAAGCTACTTGGAGACATTTTGTTTCTGATGAGAATTTATCAGATGTTTTCTTTCTCTTTTTCTTCTTTCTTCCAGTCCAGAAGTTTGCTCTTTGCTTTTCTTCCAGTCTTTCAGTTATTGATGAAGTTCTTGGCACAGATTTCCAAAGTCCGAAACAAGGAATACAGAATTCCAGTGACTAAAAAAGGCTTGTGGAGTCTTTTCACTGACTTCTCTGGGCTTTGGATCAGGCCCTCAGGCCTTATCTACTCTACCAAATAACGAATAAACAATATCAACACAGAGCTACGGTACTGGGCTCATTTGCCAAGTACTTGCCAGAGCTGGAACAAATTCAGATACTGCCAGAGGAACCCATTTGCTGAAGAGAAGCTAAGCCAAATTATTTGCCACTATCAGGTTTTATCTATTGATGAGCATTCCTGCAAAAATACCTTCCTGTGACATGAAGAGGAACACCCACGGGGTATGTTAGTCAAAAGGCCTATCAAAACATGATAGAACATATATTCCACCACACAAATTATTCATGTGGTTTATAAACATATTAAGAATATATTTCTCAGCTGGTGTTCCTCTTTAGGGATCTCTGTTTAACTTCACACCCTGTTCTCATCCTCATTGGACTGAAAGTGAATGGGATAGTGTCATGGCTTTCAATAACATGTTATCTTGATGTTTGCAGGAAAACATTGATAAAGCTTGAAGGGAAACTTTCAAGTTCTTTGCTCGGTTTCACCTTGTGTTGACGGGAAGACTGCATGGGGTAAGGATATTACAGCAGAGACTTTCCAATCTGCACAGGAATTTAGAGGGATATAAATCCAGACATGCACTTGGAACACGTTCATCCCTGTTACACATGGAGTTAAACACACTCCTGCTGCAAACACATGCTATCACTCCTGTATAAATATTTGCTCCTGAGAAAAGTCCCATAGCACCTGCAGAAAGCCTTTTCTAGGGCACAAGCCAGCAGTCAAGTGTCAAAGCACAAAGGACCAGCAGGGAATGAGTTACACATTTCCTTGCAGGGAGTATGACCAGGATACACATGGTCGCCTTCACTGCTGCTGCAGAACTACCCACTGACAACTTCCAAAAATTTCCAAATACATGCTATGACCAGAATCAAATACTCGAAAGAGGAATGGGGCAAAAGCAGACAACTGAAATTTGAACACTGCTTTTAAGATAGTTCTTGACTTAGAAAAGACAAAATAGGAAAAAAAGTATCAGAAAGAGGTGACACGTGATCTTGTTTCACTCTTTGATTTCTCTTATTTTCTTTTCATTAACCTCAAAATCTCCTTTCTTCCCCTCTTCTTTCTCTGTTTTATTCTCTTTTCCATACCCAATCCCATTTCTCCTTCCATCTCACATCCTTTTATTGCCTTCCCTTCTTCTGGTCTTGCTTAAAAGTATTTGCAGCTGCTGAAATCAGTAAAAAGGAAGACTCATATGGGAGAATCCCCAAGAGCTAAAATACATGACACATTTTGACATGCACCAGTAATCTATTTTATTCAAGACCAAAAAAATGATGACAGTAAATGCGTAGGTTTTCCAGTATTCAGTATGGTGTTACAGTACAGCATAAGGCTGTTTTAATTCCTCACAGAAGAAGCCCAACAGCTTAAACTGATCTGCAAAGATTCCATATCTGTAATTGAAGCCAAACTGTCTTCTCCGATACAAAGTCAACTAACTAGCCCTGGCAGAGGTAGGCTATCAGGCCCATCAAGGTGCAACAGGTGAGAAGAGCTGAAAGCAGTGACAACAAAATCACTTGATAAGATCATCTTTGGGGTTTTAATCTGTTGTTGACTACGCTAATGCATGGACTAGAGCACGCTGCAGGAGTGTCTCTGTGGAGAGCAGCAGCAGAACAGCTTAAGAGCCACTGCTCAGTGCCAAAAAAAGTCTTCACTCAGGTCTCATCTTGTTTCACTGGGCAAAAAGGCCCTTCAGCAACTGACATTCCAGGGCTCAAGGAAACACTTAGGAGCGTCTTTAAAAACCAAGATTTCTCACACATTATAATTACAGAATGGTCTTCAGGACCACACCTGAGCACAGGTCCTGCTACCATCAGCAGGGGCTGTGTGTTCAGATTTGAGAGAAGAATTTAAAGCAGATTAATTCACACATCCAAACCAAAACAGATAGATCAGATGGACAAGATTAGCTCTACTGATCTTCCTGCAGCCAGAATTAGCAACTCAGGAGCCTTCTAATTTGCCAGAAGTTCACACTGTGGCTCCACATTAATCCAGCTGACACTGCACCTCTGTCTATCATGTCATCCGTTCTAGGATTTCAGTTTATCCTAGGTTTAAAAACTCTTCCTTCATATGGAATAAATGTGCATTATATATACTTCAGTAAGTTGTCTAAAGTTTATTTTCTCTTTTGGGAAAAAAAATTATTACAAATAAGTTACTAAGAACTTAAATTATTTCTCAAATTGATGAGTTGAAGTACAGAGAACCACTAGTACAGGATACTGCTTCATACAAAAAGACAGTGGAAATAAAACATGGATATTGGTATGCAAGGGCATTATACACCAAAAAGCTATAATTGCTCTCAAGGACTGAAAAATTATCTTTCTCACACCACAGAAATTACAAACTCACCTGTTTCCAGCACAAATCCAAAACACAGCCCATGCCAGATACTATGAAGAAAGTTAACTCTACCCCAGCCAAAACCAGCACACAGGAGCCAACAAGGAGTTTAATTACGTAGAGGCTATTGCAAGAATTCAATCATTTAAATCTTCTGGGGTGAAACAACTATTTTCTATCGGTAAAAAATTTCTCCTTAAGCTGTTAAACCGGTAACATGGTAGGCGATTCCTTTGACATAGGGTTTTGCAAATGTGTTTTCTTTCTCGCAAGATTTATCAATACACTGCTAAAGTTTTTCGACTTTTTTCCTACAGGATCCAATACTTACTCCAGCTCACAGCTTGAAATAAGAATGCAATGAATGCTGCTTTCTCTACACTTTTCCCACCTGAAATAAATTTCAAAGTCTAAAGCTACTGAGCTGGGATGTGGAGGGAGCTCATGTTTTTCCGTTCTTAGTGTTGCAAAGTGCCGCTACGATGGGCATGGGTACTTCAAAGCTGGAGAGGAATAGTTTACCCTGCCTGAGGGTTTCTCCCCCTCTCTCCTGCAGGGTGCTGACCTCACAGGCAGGTGACACGCTCTGAATCACAGCAAGGTCACTCACGGTGTCCGAGAGCACCTGGAATGGCCAGGACACAGCAAAATCCTGGCTACTAAACTGGAGCAGCTCAAGAGCTTCTTTTCATGTTGCTGACTTGTCCTTGTCCATGGCAGGACACTGAGCAGTCACTACTTACAGCTTTGGGCTGCCTGTTTCGTGAGTCACCCTCCTTTCTGTGAGGGTGTCTGGTTTTGTCTTCCAAGATTAATAGCTCTGATATTTCGCCCTGCTTCTTTCAGCACTGTGGGGAGCCATTGCAGACAGGCACTCTGTCCGGGCCAGGGCCTTTCACACCCTTTGAATTGCATGGTTCGGGCAAAAGAGAAGGTGTCAGCAATGCTTGAGAGTCATCTGTTCAAGTCTATCCATCCAAATTTTCTGAAACACTAAATATTCACTTACCATCTGTAGATCTAAACCTGATTTAGATCTAGTAGGAATTTTTAGCTTATTTTGTATGTACCTGACTTCTGCTTTCACCTGTTCTCTAAGGTTTGCTTAATTTTTTCCTGACTGCAAGCAAATATGTGGACTTTTTTTTTCCTATTAGCAACGTTCTGTAATTGTCTTATATTTTTTTACAGTGCACTCATTCCAGAAATGAACTGTCTCTGCATATTTTCATATACTTGGATCTTTACCTGTGCTTGAAGCACCTAAGCTGTGTCAAAAAATTGAAAAAAGTGTATTTTACAAATTTATCTTGTAGTTTGATGTTTTTTACTTCAGTCACATAAGCTTTGAAATTCACAGTGAAATGGTTGATTTCAATGCCTGTACATGAGCAAGGGGAAATTGGTAAAGGTAAGGTAGTCAATGTGACCGCTCATACATTATGTGACTTAGGTTGGTACTTAAACCCTAATATTTGCTTAGAATTACACCTCTGCTACAAGGCCCACTGGTTAAACAACAGCCTCATCAGAAAGCTGTGTGCAGGGAGTGATTTTTTCTGAGAAATTTTCAGTTTGATCTCATCCTCTCCATCTTCAGTCAGCTTCTTTTACTCATGCACCTCTTCAAAACTGGGGTTCTTTTCAGACAAGAAACATCTGCTAGGTGTAGATCTCTTCCTTCTTCCTCACTGTCAGGCACCCTGTTTGGCACATAGCAATTACCTGAACTTGTTCTTCTCTTGTGGTGACTGTGAATTTGGACACCTGCTGTTCATCATGAAAATATTTTATATATTCTGCCCATCTTTACAGGACAGCTTTGTATCCACAGCATCTTCTTGCATTTTTAATTATTATGCAAGGAATATACTTTCCTGTCTCTTTTAATGTCTCGAGCTTTTAGGATATGATGACTTTGTCTAACTTTTTCTAGTTGCATGTTTCTCTGTTTCATCAGATCTTAACTTCACCTATTCCCTTTGACATTTTTTCAGCTTTTCTGTATTACTTATGCAATATTGATATTCCTTTCTCTATTTTTGTGTTTCCTCTTTTTATATACTGAGCCATGATATATTCAATAATTCACAGCTGCTTACTAAAAAAATCTTTTCATCCCTAATGCAAACACAAACACACGCCCAGCTGAGGGATGTGAGAGCTGTGTACATAAAGCCCTTGCAGGAGCTTCTTTTTGCTAACATTGCAGCTCTGGTCTCCCATCACTACCATGATTTCTCTTTCTGTTCATCTTTTTAAATGCAGCTCTCTTCTCCTTTGGCAGTTTTCTCCTCTCTAAACATTTCTTGCAACCAATCACCAGAGCTGGGAAATAGCCATCCCTGCAGCAAACCATAGTCCTCTGTGGCCTCAAATTTCTTCAGCTACTAAAGAAAAGGTAAAGCTCCCCTTTAATCATGGTGCCCACAGAAGGGACATAAAACCAAATATCCGAACACTTGGGCTGAGTGAGGCCTTTCCCTGAGGCTGCACAGGTAGAAGCAGGAAGGATCCAACCCTTGTCTCTACAAATGCAGAAGGATAAACTCGGCTGCAGTTGTTGGCATGGTTAGGAGACTCTTCTCACTGGCACTAGTGGAAGTAATTGTAAAGCCCTGTTTTAGTGCGTGGGAGGCTGGAGATAATTTTAGTGATGGTGAAAAGTGCCAGACTTATCAGACATGGAAGATGTTGCTCTAGATTTCGCTTGTGTAGTGCTTTATGTCTACTCTAACTCAGTGGAACACAACATTACTGGTTTGACTCGGGGCGGGGGGGTTTGATTTAATAGTTGTTAGCACACTTGTTTTGCAGCATTAATGAGCAGGCAAAGTTCTCTCTTCACAGAACCAGTACTGTATAGGCAGAAGGATTAAGAGCATCATTTTGCTGGTGTCTGCCTATTCTGCTGTGGAGTCAGCACTTTCACACACACAAAATTATCCAATATATCTTTGGTACCACAACTAAGCAAATTAATAAGCTTTCTTATACATCAAACCACAGAAGTCATTAATTTGGTATTGGAGGGCACAAACTCAGATCTGAATAGTCTTGTGCTGTATTTTCTTGGAGACAAATACACTTTTTTAGTATTTACAAATTCTGGAAATGCATGGGAAAAAGTACATATTGTGTTACCTTACTAACCAGAGAGAGAATAGTTATCTGAAACATAATTTATTTCTTGGCTTGCCCCACAGTATTTTGATAATTGTAGTGAAAACCTTAAACAAATAGATGAAATGCAGTATATTTTTGTATCACTGAACTCTGGGGATTTTATTGAAGGGCAGAAAAAGAATATATTTGTTTTTACACTAGAGCTTCCACTGGTCAAAGAACACCACCCAGCTATTGTCTCTGTTTGGAACTGTTAGTCACAGCTTTTCTTATGTGCAATATAAGACATATCAGAGCTTCCAGTCTCATCAGCTGCAGCAGAGTGTTGGTGGTCGTTTTCAGTAAAGGTGTGCCCAGGACAGCGCTTTCAGTCCAACACCCTTCACTTATAAGACAGCTTGTACAGTACCACAGCATTTCCAACTGAGCTTTAGCATCCACAGTGGAGTGGAATGGATACATCATGAGCCTGATTGCCTTCCCACTGCAGGAAAATTCAGCTCACTGTCCTGAGGCTCAGGCTCATATTCATATTTTAGTATCTGCTCTGAGGATTACACTGTCTATCCAGGAGTAACTCACACATCCAGGTAGTCCTGCCCTCCCTCGGGCAGATGTTCCTCTGGACTCCAGAGCTTTGTTCCACGAGCTGCCTAATCCAGTTTACACTTCCAGCTTCCACCAGTGCAGATTTCTCAGCAGTCATTTTATAGAAACATTTCACCTGATGATGAAAGATGTCTTGTAAGGCACCGCTGTCCTCGAGAAAATAGTCGGACACCTCCCTGCCCAAAACTCCCATCTATTACCTCAAGCATCTGCTTTTTCTCCAGCAATCCAGAGAACAACAGTGATTCCTGAGGCTGACAGGACCAATTTTCTTCTTCCTCTTGACATCTCTCTCTCTGGCCAAAATCTTCTGTTGCCAAAAGCAACATAGACACAGGCTTTGGACTGTCTACCCTACCCGCCTTCTCTCACCTCTCCCTAGCAATGCAATGATTTCCCATCTGACCATGTTAATATCTGTAATCAAGTGGGCTGAATAGGAAGAGGAGCTGCAACTCTGCTTTATGACACACAGCTTCCATTCCATGTATCACTCCCTAAAGTAGAGACCCATGTAAACGGATTCGTTTCTTTAGTATTATTTTGCAGCGTTGGATGAAGAGGGATGGGAAGTTCATGAAGCTGAGAGAGCAAGCAATAGAAGTATATAAGAACGTATGGACCCAAAAAAAGCCTCACAAATAGGCTTGAGTGAGCCTGAAGTAGGATTTAGATCTGAAAAACTGTTGCTGCTTAAGACCTACCCTACACTAGTGGAAAACAAGGCTTTGATTATAAATAAACAGGACTGTGCCACAGACACACCTGATTTCATCACCAGTTTCTCATCAGACTGTGAAATAACCCACAGCACTGAACTTGACTGTTCATGTCAACCAGAAGAGTCCAGCATGTTTAAAAGATAGATAACTGCAAATAGTAAAGATCTTTAGCAGTAACATGAATTCAGACAGTTTTAGTAACTACTTCACTCATCCTGTTTGTGGATCCAAGCAGAGCTGGCAGAAGAGAAAAAAACTTCAGCTCTGGAAGCCAAGGGCAAAGAAACAATGTGGGGAACAAAATGAAAGTTACCTCGTGAATGGCAAGTTTTGGCTTGCTTCTAACTGCAGTAATAAGAAAGCAAAGTGATTCACTCTGGCAAAGTTTTCAAGCTTGAGGAGCTTGAAATAATAACGACCGCCCACCACAACTGCTGCCTGGGAGTGAGCTCAGGGAAGGGGGGCCAAGGGCAGCCTGAGAGTATTGTGGCAATATGGGAAAGGGAGAAATGGAAAGTTCATCTTCAGCAGAGTAGAGATAAATGTTGGCCTGCTGGGGAGGTGGGAAGAGAGGTAGTAGAAATGGCATTGCATTCTTGTAAAAATAAAATTGAGTAATGATGGCTTGTTCTGTGAAAGAAAAACCGTTCTGCTCTTTCACACAGGTGGGGAGGTGAATGTTTGTGTGTGCCACACAGCACTGCACCTTGCAGGAATTGCCAGGTCACCTCATAAAATCTTCATTTTGTTAACTGCTGAGGGAAGGTATATTTTAGAGGTAGGTAGGAAGGGTGGCATGCCCTACCTGTGGCAGGCTAGTCACAGAGCGAAAAAGAAACCAAAATAAAACCAATATTGATTTTCTGCCTGAGAGTGGTTAATATTTATCTAGATGTTCAAGCTGGATCAGGCTGAAGCTTATAAAAACTTGGCCAATCACAGCAAGATTTTCCAACAAACCTGTTACCATTTTTCAAGTACAGACACGCTGATACAACTTAAAAGAAAGGTACAGAATTGCAAGTCTCATTACTGTCACTTAAATAAAACCTCCAAGACAATTAATTACATGTGTGTCCTTCTAACTTTGTCAAAATGTATGCAATAGGCAATAAATTTTATTTTCTTAACCTATATTTAGGTGGGCACAGAAATTTTTTTTTTTTATTATTACTTCCAAATCACTTATCACCAAAATCGTACTTTGGCCCCAGGCATTTTCCTCATTTCTTTCTATTCTGTAATTCAACGACCACAAAATTACACGAGGTTAACTACAGAAAGATTAATTTTAGGTTGTAACCCTTTCATCTCGCTTGGGCGTTTCTGTCTGTGGGCCATCTGTGCCTGATAGCTTGATACCCACAGTCCATTCACCTTTCTTAAGGGAACTTACACCTAATGGTTTCAATCCTTTTCAGTGTGTAGACCCCAAACAACTGTCAATGGGTCTTTTGATGCTTCCATAAAAATTTGAAGCCTATTGACAGTAAGTGGGGAGTTTTTTACCTGCTACTTCTTAGTGGTAGCACCTCAGAGGTCCACGGACCACAAACCTAACGCTACCGAAAGCCTCTGTAGCTTCCACAGACTTACTCCACCTGTTCTGCAAAGGAGCCTGACTTTAACCTTGTATTAATGAACAACACTAAAGTTGTGGGCAATGTATGAACTGCATGGGACATGAAGTGCATCAGCCATTTGAAATAGGAGCTTTAAAAATGGTATATAGGCTCTTGTATAACAGAGGTATGAAGAAATGCCAAAGTCCATGGTTGTATCCAAAACTCATGTTTCTAGTTCCTTCCTTCCTGTACATCTATAGGAAGAACTGCCCATATTTGGGCCTAAGAGTCCATTGAGAACCATTTTACAGCCTGGGTGTGTGAAACTTCACTGCAGCGTGGTAAGACAAGCTCATGGAAGAGAACCCTCCTCCTCCTGCAGCCGGCCTAACCCTCCAGCCCTGAACAAGAGTTTTCCCCAAGGGTTATTTGAGCCCCATGAAGAGAGAACTCAGAATGAGCTGAACCCATGGATAATTGAATGAGCAGCCTCATTTAAAAAAAGGTGGTTTGAAAAACTCGTGCTTTGTAAGGTCCTGGTCAATGGCATGGAAGTTTTTCTCCTCTGGTGATGTTCCTCTCTGATTTGTTTTTTTGAGTTTAGGCAGCTCTCTGCTGGTACAGCTGCTGCCAGAGTCCTGCCAGAGGAGCCATAATTTCTTAATAGCCTCCACCAATGAGCTGTCGTGTTAACAAAACAGAAGAGAAAACGTAGTTGTAGAGCAGGCAGATGTAACCTGAGGCTAAGGAGGCAGCACCTTCTCTAACGTGGCCCCAGAGGAAACCCGGAACCGGTGCACCCAGGAGCAGGTGGGATGTGACCCTCCCTCCTGAAACCACCAAGTTTCTGTCCACCTACTTAGACATGTAAAGCCAAGCTTCAGCCGTGCACCGAGGCCAGCCAAGGCAGGCAAACAAACCCAGGGGATTTCACGTGTCCCATTCACTTCTGAAGAGGGGCCTGACAGTAGCGCATTGACAAGCCAGGCCGTCAGCTATTCAAGACGATCAAGAGCAGTGACATTTCCACATTTTCAGAGCTCTCAACAAACATAGCTAATTAAGTCTTGCATCATCTCTGCAGTCAAACACAAGTAAGTATTCATCTCCCCTTTTGACAGAGGAGGAAGCTGAAGTCTGGGGGGTATTTAGGGCCATGGAGTGAGTCACTGGCAGAGCCAGAGATATTTTAAGAGCTGTAAGCTCCAAGATCACTGCCTTTTCATTTAAGTTATTAGACTCAAAAATGCCTCCTTCTCCATGTGAATGATAAGGAAGATATTCTCCCATTATCAGTAAGAACTGGACAACTTCTTCCTCAGTGTGACACCAATCCTGGAAGTATTGTGACTTATTTGCAGTACACAGAATATTTCTTATTTGCATGTACTATTCAGGTAGGAAAAACAAGAAGAGGTGATAGGAAGGCCCTGGGTCTCCTAGGCATGGCTGGCATACAAGACAGGGAAGGTTCATAAAGTGCCCTGCTTTCCTGCCAGCCCCTTTTCTGGCTGCCTCTTGCCCTGCAGACAGTA
This sequence comes from Edolisoma coerulescens, assembly GCA_013397115.1. Classification (NCBI taxonomy): domain Eukaryota; kingdom Metazoa; phylum Chordata; class Aves; order Passeriformes; family Campephagidae; genus Edolisoma; species Edolisoma coerulescens. The sequence continues at coordinate 1,593,560 of VWZW01004314.1, read as the reverse complement.
ATGTCTGTGGCTCAAGATGAGCAGCTGCACTGGGTGCCTTTCAAAGTCTATAGAAATAATTCCTGCCACGTAAGTGCTACAAGAAGACACAACAGGTGGATGAAAGAGAGAACTGTAGAAGTTATCAGTGAAATCAGCCTCTCTCAGGCCTTTTTTTCAACTTTAAAAAAAGCCAAGCCCATTTCCAAATATAACATGGACACACAATTTCATTCAAATTCACTAAATGTATGTCATAATTAGGATTCAGAGTAATCTAAGGTACATATAATTATTTACGGACAAAGCAGTAGGTGTGTGCACGGGCGTCTGAAGGCAATGACTTCTCAAAGCGAGTGCTGCCTAAACTAACCTGCCCCAACTTGTAACCACGCTTCTTCCAAAGCAGAGCAGTGGGCCAGCTTGCTGGGCGTAGCACAACGGGAGAGTGCAAGTCAGAGATTGGAAAGGTGACACGAGGATCACTTTTCTATCACTCTAATCTTGAGGTTATTTTCTGAATCTCCTTTTTCCTTTGGCTCTGGGAACGTCTCAGTGCTATAAACCCAAAAGGTGCTCAGGACCAGCATCCTGGGAAGGCATCTCCCTGAGCAGTTCCGAGTATCTGCTCCATCTCCCTGACTCAGTCAGGAGCAGCAGGTAACAAAGGATCAACAGTAGCCAGGACTCAAATTCCTACAGGACATTCTTCCCAAAGAAGAGCCTTTCCAGGAGCAAATAAATCAACTTTGTGGAGAAATAGAACAGCTATATTGTATTAGATTAAATGGTTTAATGTAAATTGAGTGATATGGCTTGAGACAAATTCTGCCTTCCTTTATTTCCTGGGGAAATTAAAAGTACACAGGAAATTCTGAAAAAATGGTCAGCACACTTCCTAGCAAGCCACAACATAAGTTGACATTTTTACTTTTAAAAAGTACTCTAAACTTTTAGAACTACTAAATATTACAGATAAATGCACGTGCTGACAGTTACTCATGTTTCTGTGTTTGGAATACTTATCCAAGCTGGGCATGTTTCTCATCAGATGAATTTCATCAATGGCTGTGATCTGGTATGTTATTAGTTCTAAGCTGGCCAATTCAAAAGCAACTCTGGGTGCAATTCTGTTCCCAGGAGCACCATCTCTAAATCCGTATTGCAATTAGAATCCTTGTTTACCAGGTTAATACCAGGAACCTGCAAGCAGAGTGTGGCCCAGGCTCCAAGAATGCATAATACATGATTCTATGAATACCACCTAGATTCAAACAAAATAAACAGTAAAATAATATTTCTCGGTCAAAAGACACCTTTGACTATGCAGTTTTATTCATTAATGTGTTGCACACATCCTTTCTGTTAACAATTAAATAGCAATTTTATGCTGGATCCTCATCCTCCAATCCACATGTTTTGCTCACTCCTCCTTTGTTAATTCATAAGCACTTTGGAAATACACTGCTGCCACAAGCCAGACTAAGCCAACACATATGCATAAGAACATAAAACCTGCCATACTGTGTCAGAACCGTGATCCATCTCGTTCGCTATTGTAACTCCAGAACTAGGAGCAGATGTTTTGTGGAAGACTATAGAAGACAGAGTATTTCTAGTGTGAATCTCCACATGGCATTTCTTCACAGCTTCCAGCACCACATTAAATATTTATATGACTGATGTAACATTACACATTTCCATGTTTCCAGATCCCCCAGTGCTAGAGGATAAAAAGAACCTTCTAGTGCAGACCTAAAACCTCCAGGCTAATCACAATTAGCCCATCTACTGTCGTTCTCATCATCAAACTCTGCACTGTCACACTCATTTTCTTTAGTCCATTAAAGCAAGTTGATTAAGAGACTGGATTAGTGTCCATAAAACACTGGGAAAACCATAGTAAAGAGGGCATAGTCACAGTTACTGCATTATTTATACACACAAACCTCCCAGCTAACACTGCAAGTAGACATCTCTTTCCAGGTATCGGCCCAGTGACCTTCTGCTCAAGGGCCCCAGAGGTGAAATCCTTGGCTGCTTTTTTATTCAGCCCTTTGACAAAGTTTGTGGTTCTGTCTCAGGGCACTGAAGTTTAGCCTGTGGGCCTATGGCTGTTTTGCATTCAAGAAACTACTGTCGATCCCATGGGGGAAAACAAAGGAGTTGGGCCAGCGTATAACCACGTATTTGTTTGCAATGGCACATTTTTAGGAATGTGCTGGGTTACTGCAGCACATCCCAAATCCCAGTAATTAAAAGGCCTACAGTGAAGGGGGATTGCAAATCACATTTTCCAAGCCCCCTGGTTTTCTTTGTGGGAGCAACGCTTCCAGCTCCACCCAGCAGCAAAGTGCAAGCACATGACACAGTGACAACCTCGCTGCCACCAGATGCTGGGACAAAAGCTTGGTGCTACAGAACAGCTCAGCTCCCTCAGGGCGAGGGGATGCCCCATGCGCCCGCCACCACCCCACAGCTCCAGCTGGCACCGGGCTGCTCAACTCCTGCTGCTCCCCTCAGCCCTTCTCTCTCAAGAGCAGGACTCGATGATCCTTGGGGTTCCCCCGACTCGGACGGTTCTGTGATTCTCTTGAGGGAGCCCAGCCTGGCTGGCTCTCCCTGCTGCCACTGCCTGCCCTGCCTTTCTCCGAACGCCTTCGTGGCAGGCGATGCCACTGCGTGCTCTTGGCTGCCCACACAGAGCCGCTCTTACCTCTCCCGTCACCTCTCCTGTCACCTCTGCCGGAGAGGTTTCTCCTGGGACCCAGCCATGTTCCTACAGGGTGGGGTTAAGGGACGTCCCTGGTTCCTCTGCGGGGTGAGGAAGCCCAGAGATGATCCTGGTGGAGCCAAAGCCTTGCTGGAGCTGATCCTGGCCTCTGCCCGTCTGCCTTCCTGAGCCATTTTAGAGGATGATGCCTCTAGAAAGAAGCTGAAGGGCTTAAAATCTCAAGAACCTAACATACATATATTTCAAGGATCATATCTTCTGCTAGGTCTCCTTGTAAAATTAATTTTTCTTGTAACATTTTTGTTTGCAGTTTCACCATATTATTCCTTCCTGTTTTGCTTTGGAAAAAATCTGCCATCAATGAGCTCTAAACTTTGGAGATTGACTACAAACTTTACCTTTTCACATCATTTGGCTGTTTCAGAACATAAAATAGGAACTGTCTGTGATTGGATGCGTTTATGAGGAACTGCCTTCCTATTCCATAAAAACAAATACTGAAATTATCTCCTAAAGAAAGGAAAGCATGAAATGAAGCAGGTCCTGTCTTCTGGGCTGACTGTCTAAAATTTTCTAACATTGCCCACACACTATAAAACCTCTGACAGGCCCTTGTTGAACATCAGTGATTTGTTGTATTTAAAAGTTTTAAAAGTTTTATAAGTTTTAAAATCAGACTGAAACAAATACTTTTTTGAAATTAATGGCAAGTCCTACCCTTCTGTGGGGATTTGTCTCTAAAAGAGGATGCCATATGCACACTTCTCTTGGTACAGATGGTCAGGTGGTTTCTTTATGCAGCTGGGTTTTCTTTCTTATTGTTTCTCATGTATCACCATCCTCTCCACTGCCTGTCTTCCATTTCAGCAAATGGACTTTCTTAAAAAGGGTTTCTCCTTTGCAGATTTTATTCCTAGGAGAAGATTGCCGTCATACTTCTAATATCCCGTCTCACCTTGAGATCTTCTAAAAGATAATTTTCCCCCTCTGTCTCATACAGCAGGATCTAATGTCTCCTCTGTCACTATTACTTGTCACACCTTACTGCACACTCTTTGCTGTAAATCATACTCTTATGAATTTAAAGAAACACAAAAATATTCCTCCATCTCTAGATTTTCTGTGCTCCTCCTTTTTGTTACTATTTTTCTTATTTTTCCTGTCAAGTTGCATGTTTTTCCTTGTTTTGCTATGCAGCCCTGCGCTCCCAAGGCAGACCAGGGCACTGCACATCAATTTCACAGTCACAAAGCAAAGAGCTTCTGCTGACACACGATCAAACACACGGCAAGGGCCTTAGGGGTGATGAATGACAACCTTTCACTGTTTTTCCACCAAAAACTCCTTTGAATTGGACAGGATTGTGCCTTTAAAATATTCCCATGTGCTTAGAACCAGTAGCAACAGCGGACACTGGGAAGAATCTGGAGTGACTAACAGTGGAAATGTTCTGGGAAAAGAAAAAAAAGTCAGGAGAAAAACCAAAATGAAACAAGATCTATGCCCTTTGCTTAGAGCATAAAAAAGGCAACAAAAGTCCACATTGACCAGAGGGCCGGGAGGACAAGTACTGAGGCTGTGAACAGGAACCACCTCCTGTTGTTTCATTCCTAGTGTCTTCCAGATAACATAATTTTAGATATAATTTGCATAAACACAAAATAGTATCACAAGTTTATAGAATGTGCATTACTTTCCAATAAAAGTAATAAAACTAAGTAAATATAGAATATATATAGCATAACTATAAAATATATAAAATATATTAAAATATATACATAAGTATATATAAAAACATATAAAACATATAAATACAAAATATAAAACAAAAGTAATAAAACTAAGGACCTGGATCTTGACTACGCACTTCATGGGTTGCTAAATAAATTAAGCTGATCTCCCCCTCCTCCACTGGAAATAAACCCCAAATTCCATATAGCAGTAAAAATATCACCACTCAATACAACCTGAAACAAAATTCTTGATTAGTTCATGTGATTTCAGGCAGGTTTGCAGCCAGACTGTGAGCACTGCAACATCAGTGTAAATCTGGAGAACTCCACCACAGCGGACAGATTACTCAGTTTCACATCTCTAACACCCTGGTGATTATTGTTTGTTGGATTTGGGGTTTTTTGCCCATAAAGCAGCAGCAGAGATAAATGAATCCCCTAGGCCCTTCTTCTTGGGTAAATCTACCCTTCAAAAAACTTGCATTATTCTCAGAATGCTGCACTGTTCTTTTTCCATGCTCAGCTCCTGCAGTAGCCTGACCCTGCCCATTCTTGGCTTTTGGTGAAATCCTCTCCCCATCCTCTCCCTCTAGACATCATCACCAGATGACATATTTACATATATCACAAACTATAAAAACCAAACAGTGACACAGACAAACATTTCTGCTTCTAAGATTTGATGCTTTCACTTAGCTCAATTGAGCAATAATTTGTAGTCTTATGGTTTAATCTTTTATTTGTTTCTATTAACTTGAACTCCTTTCAACTCCAAACCAAAGTGTCTATATTTCCTTCTCTAATATCTCTTTTCTGATGAAGAAGCATTAAGTCATTTTACAGTGTCTTGGGACAGCCCATTGAGTGTATTTGCTACATTAGGTATAATTGGTAGCTACAGAGTGATAAATTTGTAAACAGCAAGTCCAGGAACTTCACAAGTAAGAGATTTATTTTGTCTTTCCCAATTAATGAATCTGCTTGAAAAGTCCTAAAATATATAATTACAATTATATGGTTTATATGCACTGCTTTAGGTTTTTCCTCAAAGTTACTTCACCAACACTTGCAGACTGGGATGGAAGCACTGCACTGAGGCAGCAAGAACTACCCACTGTAAGAATCACAAGAGTCTGCTCTCAGAGCAATCTCTTGTTACTTGGTACTGGAATCAAATCAATAACAAATACAGTAAGCACAAATTTTGTCTGTTGGTTTGGGGGTTTGGGTTTTGGGGATTTTTTTGTGTATCTGTGTAACCTCACAGTTTCGCACTGAGCTGCCCAGCTCTTGGCAAAAGCTTGCTCTGAAAAATTTCCCCTGAAGGAAAGGCCTTCAAATGTGGTTGGCAGCTTACTATGGTTTACAAAAAAAGCCTGCATAGATGTGTTCAGAGCCCAGTTTTTTAAAAAATAAAATAATTCAATGCCAAGTAATTATTGTGCTGCATAATCACTTCTATGCTATATCCTCACTACAAAGAACTTGTGTTTTCCTATCACGGTGTCACTCCTGCTATAAAACACTAATCCAGACCCCATGTGGCCAGTTCCAGTGACCACTTCCAGCTGACCCCAGCTACACTAAGCATCTCTGGTGGCTTCTACCAGAGATACCTCAGTATGAAGACACACCTGGTCTGAAAGACACAGCTGAAGGGAGGGCAGAGGTGACCTGGTGCTGCTGCTAAGTGAACTCCATGTTACCCTTTCACAGCAGGATACTCACTACTGATCCACATTTATCTCAGATATTTTTATTAATCTCAGAGAACAATGCATTATTTGGTTAAAATAAACATGCAAAACCTATAGCATTTTGACATTAAAACAATTTCCCTAAATATTTCTTTCTAAAGGAAACATCACCGTCACCTATGGAGAATCTGAAACAAAACTTCTGCATGAAACTTGCTCTTCACTGCTACTCCCTTGCCAATAAATTTACAGGGACCTCAGCAAGCACCAGCTGCTCCCTTCAACCATGTTACAAATATACTCTCCAGTGGTGAATAAGCACCATCGTCATCCCGCATTCCAGAAACAGACCCCATGGAATGACCGTGGTGAACACAGCAGCAGCAGGAAAACTGCTTGCAATGCTTCACCAGGCCGAGTTTTGCTGCTGCCTGGTGCTTTGACAGGCCAGCTGCTGCTAGAAGAGCAGCACAAGACCTCCCTCAGAGTTTAAAAATACAAGAAACAACTTCTAAATGCCCGTGTAGACATTGGTGAGATGCTAAAGCAAACTGCTGGTTAGTTTGTTGCATGATCCTCACGTCTTGATTAAATAAGAGTTGTTTTGATTCAGCATTAAAATAAAAAAAGTAGATGTAGATCTATCAAAAGAGCTTTCCTGCCTCTAGCAACTGTGATCCCAGAAGCTGTGTCCAAGGCACCTGGTGGAGCAAGGACAGCTACACCACCTGTCCATGTTGAGACAGGTGCTGCTGCTGCCTCCTCTGGGCTCCGGGCTCTGCTCGCTGGCTCCAGCCATCATTTTACACTGAATTCAGCCAAGCACAGGTGAAGTGGAGCATGACAGTTCACTGAGAAAGATAAGCAGATCAATTATTTAGTGATTCTCTCCTGGAAGGCTCCACTCAGCCTAAAATACCACGTTGCATTGGCAGGAAGTCTGCCTCAATCTCTGTAAGGTTTGACTACATAAGCGCTACATGTCCACGTCTTTAATAACCAACAAGTCAGAGAAAAGAAAATGTCAATAATGTGGCACAATATGGAAATACTGGTTTTAAATATGTGTATTATTAAATACAAAATAGGGACACTGCCCAAAACACTAGACAACTGTTGGAAAACTTACTTAATAAATATTTTTAATTATTAATATTAACATCTTGCACTTCTATTAATGAGACTATTAACTATAATTGTTATTAATGTTAACATCTTGTTACTGCAGTACTAAAAGACAATTTTAAATCTTGAGATACTTACAGTATATATCTAAATCCTTCCGGTTTTGCATTTTATTTTACTTAGCAATTAAAACTGATTTGCTTTTAAATTTGGTCCACCCTTATCAAGCCAGTTTCATAATCAGAATTCAGCAGCAGAAACAGCAGCAGTGTCTGAGATGAAAGTTTAAATTTAAAAACACTGTTGCTAAAGCTTCACAGAAAAATGTCAAGGAAATATTCTCACTGTGTAGTCAGTGAAATTCTTCCCCAAAATAAATCCACCAGCATTATTGGCAAAATATATGGAAGGAAACATAGATTGTCAATGCTAGTTTACAAGAAGTAAACTAAGAAATCAGCATCACACACAACAGCGTGGAATCAGACTTCCTCCCTCTCAAGCCTGTAATTCCTCATCATATATGTTCTCAATATTCCCTCCTTCTAACTTGCTATTTTCTGAAAGCTGAAAACTAGAGAGAGAGAGAGAGAATCATAGCTGGTTTTGCTACATGCTTTGAGAAGGCATAAGGATTGAATCCAGTTAGGTAGTTTGCTTTAATATGTTTTTATAACGATGCATGTGTTTCTTACTCCTCTACTGTGCTTTAACCACTTGCTTGAGCTGCTAGGGCTTTCTTTTGTGCTGCAAGACACACTTTTACGTGCAATATGCATCCCGTATTAATAGATTCTACTTAATGAAGTTTAAAAACCCCTTTGAAAGGATACACATGCCACATTTAATACAGTGATCTTCTGTGCACTACGATTATTAATTCAAATTGTTTCTCTTTGTCTTGATTTTGCTCAGGTTGAGATGACGGGGTCCTTGTCCCAAAGCAGTCCCAGAGCAGAGATGTGGCTGTGGGGGACAGGGATGGGCAGCCAGGGCCGGGTGGAATTTTTGATGGAGCTCTTAATGCAGACAGGGTTGGAGCTCTGTAAATAAGTGCTGGGAGACAGCATTTTAGAAAAACAAAATTATCTTCATAAAAGTAAGGAAACCACGAAGGCAGAAAATTTTATAGACAAGGTGAGAGCTGGGGATGACATAAAGCTCAGGGGGGTGAAGAGGAATTAGGCACAACCTCACCACTAGACACAATGGCTTAAAACCACTACAAAAACATTCCTTTCCGCAGTGAGCAAAGTTTTTTCCTTCTAATCCTTCAGGCTCCCAGTCAGATGTGGTGACAGCTGCTCATGCTATGATGCAGGGTCAAAAGAATTTTAAATATGACTTTTTTTTAACTCTGAGAAAAGCCCCTGCTCTTGAAGGAGCTTTCCTTTCTGGACACCTGAAACGTTTGGTTGCTGCACAGTTTGCTCAGCTGTGAAGGTCTCAATTTTAGATAAGTTTTAGATAACTACTCACTCTGAGTGGGCAGAAATAGAGGAAGCAAGAATTTTGAAGAAAACAAATGATGATAAACCTCAGCTTCTACTTTTCACATCTTCTTACAGTGCTTTGGCTTAAATACCACTAAAGCTGATAGGCATAAATGCTACCTTCATGTCAGAGCATGAGAAATATAAGAAGTAATTAGGCTCATTCTCCAGCAAACATCACATACAATAGGAAAACTCGTATTAACAAGATGCTTCTGTTTGTCACATACTGCCTCAAACTGGCAGTCACATGGAAGAGAAATACAGCCTATTAGGGAAGAAAGACATCCTTGACAGATCTTTCTCCAGAATCCAATCTCAGAGCTTTCAAGCAAACACTCAATCTTTCAGACTTTAAAAAAAAAGAAAGAGGCAGAGGACTGAATACAACCACATCTTGCCAGAATCAGAAACGAAAAAGCTACCAGCCTGCCCCCAGAAGGTCTACAAGAAATACTCCTAATTCCTCAGCCATCAGACTTTACAGCCAGCATGTAGTGCACGTTGTGCAGTGTGCCAGAGGTCCCTGGAGAGCCTACATGGGTGAAACCTGTCGGCCTCTACATACTAAAACAAACTCATGAGAATTATAAATAAAAAAGCAGAGTTATCATTTACTATTGCAAAACAGTAATTCCTTCTCACATCTGAGCCACAACTCTGAAGGGAGACTTACAAAACTTTTAGGTTTAAGTATGACTATAATATGATTTAGTATTAAATAGCACAGAATAAATAGAGACGTTGAGTTTATGTTCATTGCAATTCTCTCAGCACTTCATCTCTTGCTGCCTTGTTTCTGTTCTGCAAATTATTTTTCTTCATTTCACTCTGTCAGCTCTCCTGATACTGAAACTCTCTGGTAACATCACTTCTCCCACAAATGGACTAATTCATTAACATAATTACAGATTACTTTTTCTTTTGTTTGGTTACTTCAAAATGACTTGCAGAACTTCACTGGCATTACAGTACAGTCCCATTCTGAGGCAATAGTCAGTGCAGGGATGGGGTGAGGAATGAGTAGCTCTGGAAGGGTGAAGGACTCCTAGATCTGTTTTGCTGCTCCGACAGATATATCAGCAGCCTGGGAATAATGATTTCCAGCATTATCTGCATCAGACTTGCTGAAATGCACACAAACTGGAAAACTTGACCACATTTTATATCAGCTGATCTAATCACACATATTTCTTGCCCTTACAAACCTTCCTTCTTTGACAAGCCTGACTATTAGAGTTACAACACAAGCAGTATAAAATAGTGAAAAACAAAAAGTACATTGCACAGGCACCAGAAAATAAATAGTGGGCTCCATCAGCAGGGTGCCGGGGAGAAGGGAACACAAAGTCCCAGCTGGGCAGCTGCCTGCTGGCACTCTATTCCTACCTTGTTCAGGGAAAGAAGCTGATGGATATTCTCAAATATTTGACCCCCCCACACACTCAATTAGCTAGTGGAAGTTATATAAAAAAGACCCCCGCTGCTAGATAGTGTGTGCTATAGTACACTGGGATATACAAAAAACAGCCATGGAATTTAGCCAGCCTATTAAGGTGACCCTGTCCCTGCTCAGAAGCACTGACAGCCTCAGAGATGAGCACTATGAATGGAAGCTTCCATACTTCAACTTCTGCCCATATTTCTGCCCCCTCATGAAGGTCAGATCAAATCTGAATTAACCCGAATGCTGCCCATCTTCTCTTTTGTACCTGTACTGCTTCTTTTCAAAATTCTTGACAAAATTATTTTCAAAATTTTTGACAACCACCCATGCTTTGATCTATGATACACACTGAAAAATTGTATTTTATATAACAAGTAATGGAACGAGGCATCAGTGAGGGGTTTCTTTGACAACCATCACCTCTCCTGAAATGAGAAGCTAAAGGTACTCTCCAGAGCATCGGCAACAAAGGCCACATCGTGAGTAGGGTGACAGCTGGAATTCCTGTGGCAGTTCTATTTTGAAAACTTGTCTGATGGGAACGCCTCCGCTGGCTGCCTAGATTAGGCAAAAAAACCCCAGTAAAATGCAAAATAATTTTTCAGGAAAGCCGAACTTCAAAAAACACTTTTGATGATTTTCTGTTTTCAAACACTGAAGACAGATGTCATTTTATTTGACCTCCTTCACTTGTATTTGTTATTATGAAATATTTATTGGATACAAGCATCAGAGTCAGGTCCCTACTGTGTAATGGGCCCAAAAAATACATGCAATACAAAATCCCTGTTGCACAAAATTGATTCTTTAAGATAAAAGAGACTTGAGGAGAGTGACTGAATATTTAAACTAAATAAGCATTACTCTCCTTACCCACTTAAACCATAAACAGTAGCTTCTTTCATTTGTCCTACATTATTGTTATTAATTTTTTTCATTCAAAGATGCATATTTCAGGGACAGGGTTTTCATCTTGCTGATGAACTGAGGAAGGGATCCTTGCATATACAGGCAAATATGAAACAAATGTGTGTATATATATACACATACACATATCTGCATATCTAAAAAAAAAAAGGCAAGTGGGTGGAAAATGAAAGTATCATTGCTAAAATGAAGGTTATGCGTTAGGACAGGAGAAGATAACAGAGAGGAGCAGAACTCTGAAGGCATTTGAGGTGAAGACAAGAAGCTTAAACTTTGTATGCTGAAATGAGAAAGAAACATTAAGAAGGAATGTGCCTAAAGTGACAGGCAAGGAGACAAGCTTAGAAACTACACACCATGAGGACTGCGCAAGGGCTGCATCAGTCAGTGAAGGTTGAAGGTAAAGTTCAACAGCAGAGTTCTAGCTGGGCTCATAATCCTCAGTCTGAAAACATTCTTCCAGTTTGCCCCATTCTCATTCCTTGCTGCTGCCCCTTGCCTTCCCTTGGCTCTGGTGCTTGTTGGACCCCACGGTCAGAATATTCAACTCACTAAATAGGCAGAAAACGAATAGAGCAACAAGCAGTGGAGAGCTCTCTGTCAGGCTGAACCCAGGGTCTGGCAGGTGGCAGAATGGGTCAAGGAAGGGGAAGGAATCAGAGTGGGACCAGGCAGGAGAAAAACTTCCCCATTTTGGTGCTGAAGTGATGTAAGACTAGCTTAGCAGTCAGACATAACTCCATCCTGAGGGGAGGAAGGTTACAGGATTTAAGACAGGGTGCTCACATAAAGATTTTGGTAGTTTGGGCACAAAAAAGAAGGAAATTTGAATATATCCACCAAATTAATTGATACATGATTGGTGTATACCTTCAAGAGGGACAAGAAGACAAAGATCACACCTAGTTTTAGACTCCTGAAACGAAGTTGACAGCAGAGATGCCAACAGCAACAGCTTAGTTTTGACTCTCAAATTTCAGTAATAGTAACAGATTGCGAAAAGAAGCCAGAGGAAAAACTTGGGGTAACTGATAAAAAGATGATTAATGAAAGTTGTGATTAGCATAGGGAAAAGAAAGATGATCATGAGACAGTCAGGAACTGGTTTTTCTGACTACTTTTACATTGTCTGTCATTTCAGTACCTCAGCTGGAAATCAGAGGAGACTGGGTCATGAAACCACAATGGACAAGATTCCTACAATTCGTCCACAGGTTGCAGCACCACACAGAAGTGGGTGGGTTTTAAAAATATGAACCTTTTATATATCAGTTGAAGGTATTCCTATAATTGTAGATAATCTGGAGCAAAGGAGGTGTGCACTGGATATTTGTTTACTACTCGTTCTGCAGTGTGAGTGCACCAGTGTACCAGTGCACACCCAAATTATTAACTCTGTTAGCATTCATCAATCAGAGCAGGTCGTGATGAACTAAAGCCCAAAGCCAGCTGCCGCCTGCAACAACACCTTGCTGGCATTTTGTCTCTTACTGCCAGGCAGCACCAACTACCCAACACTGTGTGGCTCTTGGATTCAAACAGAAGATTGAGCTACCAAGTGCAGCTTCAAGACTCTCCCCCAGAGAAGTCCAATTCCAAAAACGAGCTTCCCTTGACTTATACTCTGCACACAGCAACTGGTACACCACAGCTCTTAGTTACCCACATACAGCGTGTGGCAGACCCGGAAAAAATTACAGTTTAGAGACAGAATGATACAAATTATGTGAAAATAAATGATCTGGCTGGCAACGGGCTTACATCTAAACTAATCACAAATCTTTTGAATACATTTGCATAGTTTGAGTAATTCTTTGCAGCGTACCAAGATCATCAGATGAGCTGAACAGCAGCTTCAGGGTCTCTGCTGAGGAATTCCAGACTATCTTGTGGAGCATGACTGCAGGGGGAGCAGGTGAATTACAGCATCCTCTGCTTTCCAGTTGTATTTGATATAAGATCTTTTTATGACTTCTGAGACTTCAGTGTTGCATAAGCAGAATGACACCAGGAGAGAGAATTCAAAAGCTAAATATTTTTGAGTAATCACTGAACCTGTACTGCCTAACTGCAGACAGGTTTTATGGTTTATTTGTTTGTTTGTGTGACTATATCCAAAAGGTCTCATCTCCCACAAGAGGGTTGCCCTATTACACCTTATCTGCTGTAAGTTTTTCTTGTTTGCTCACTGTAGTGCTGCCAGGGGTTGTTTTTGTGTTCTTTTGTTTTTCAAACACAGAGAACATCTTGGTTTGCCTTTGAATACAGCTGACTTTCCTTTGCACAAAGGCAGACAACATTCATCACCTTTCTCAAAGAATGGAATATCAGACTCTGATAATCCAAATTGCCTCTGATGGGTCAGTCCTAGATGCTCCTGGCACCAGACTTGTGCTGGTGAGGAGTGTGTGCTTCCCTGTCAGTGAGCAGGATGCACTCCACATAGAAATACATCTGACAGCAAGATATGGATCAGAAAGCCCCATGTCCCTCCACCAGATTGCATCACTTCAGCCTAGAGGAAAACCTGATAGCTCGGTGATAATCCTACTGAGATTTTAGGGGCCTGCTTAAGCAGGTTTGTGAGGTTTTTTTGGAATGTCCAACTCGTGTTTTTTTGTTTTTTGGTTTTTTTTTTTAATTATTTGGACTAAGCATGAACCTCAGCCTGTGGCTCTGCAGCAAAACAAGAAAATAAGGCAAAAAGTAGCAGGTGGGAGGTTAGGAGGAATTAAAACAATGGTTCAATGGACCGAGCAATCTCATTTCTTGGCCTTAAATCTGTTTTTGTTATGTCAACTTGTCTGATATAATTGTATGAAGAATAACAAAATCAGTGAGAAAGTAAGAGCTCTGCAGGATACACACAGGTCTCATGAGGTGATTGATCATGGCATCTGTTAAATCTCTGGGCAGCAAGTCCACGCTCTTTCTATGAGCCTCATAGTGGAAAAAAGAGTATGAAGTGGAGTCTATAACATACATGGTGGCTACAACAGTCTCACTGATTGCTACTTCAAAATCAGGAAAAACATCAGTCCAAAAACTATGAAGATGAATAGAAACTTTTAACCATATTGATTCAAACTGTTGTTGCTAGAGAATCAATTTGGAAAAAAAAGGGGTAATTTTCTCACTCATCTTCAAAAATTTGGAATAATTCTAATCCTTTCAGTAATCCATTCCGCTGACTTTAAAACTGCATCATATCTATTTTTGACAGCCAAAAAGACAAGCCAGATCTTCTCAAAAGCTATTTTCAGGAACTTATAGTTAATTGGCCCAGTACTCACAAACTAAATAATGTGCAAGAGCAAATAACACAAATGGGAGCTTTACACACAGAGATTTGAAGTTCAGTCTGCATAAATACCTCACCCTTCATCACCCGGGGGTTTGCATTCCTGCAGGGAGGACACTGGAGAAGCAGCAGTACTGGGAGCAGGCTCCTGCAACACACACCAGCACAGCACTGCAGGGACTAACCTCAATTTTCATCCTGGCTTTCTGCTGTCACACCAAAGGCATTTTACTCTGAAGATTAATCAGCTCACCCTACACATTCACTGCTAGCTTTGGCATCTACTTCTGATCCGGCAGAAATTGTTCTCCACCAGGAGAAGGAGAAATAAACATTTGCTTTCCAGGACAGCAGGTTGGTCTTTCCTTCTCCTTGCCTGACTTCCAGACTGAGTAATGTAACACTGCCTGTGGGAGTGAGCACTGAGGAGCGCCAGCAGGTTGTGACAACAGCTCAGTGCACGCGCTCTGCTGAAACCTTCCTTACATAGGGGGTAATTTCTCCAGCTATCAGTCACCACTGATATGTTATTACCTGCTGCCACCAAGGGCAAAAGCTCATTGCACTCTTTGAGGATAGCTTTTAACTCATGACAAGCATAGGTTAGGTTTGGCTTCTTGTGGTTTACTTCTTTCTGACTTGGGTGTACTTACACTGCCTATGCATTACACAGCCGTCCTTACTGCTAAAATCAATATCTTTCCATTGCATCAGTATGAGCACCATCACTCCCATACAAGAGGTATTTAAAATCCCTAAAGGCTTCACTGAAAAAAGCCCTCTGCACGGCCATGCCCATGGGAAGGATAGTGCTTTTCTCAAGGTGCCATTTTCAAATGCCTGTACAATCTTCATTCCTACAAGGCGGCAGAGTGAATAAAATGTAACTGTACTGTCACAAAAAAAAGAACAAATGCAAGTAGAACTGAGATTGCACAACCACATGGTGATCTAGTCCCAGGATTCCTGAGGCACCAAATGCTTTTTATCTCACTGAACAGACATGCACTGCAGAGTCCCAAGCCTTCCTTACAGCGCACTAGGTGTCTTTGCACCAGGTGCAGTATTAGCCATTTATTTATGAAAACTTTGTGAATACTGGCTTTTCTTCTCAATAACCCCAAGCTGAGCAGATAACATTACCCATTTCTCAGTGAGCCTGTGAAGCACAGGATGACTCTTCTAAAGGCCAAAACTGCTGAGAACATGCTGATTTTTAGATTCCCAACTAGAAATTCAAGCATCTCACTTGCCAGTGAATTTTGCACTTTGTAGAGGATTTGCCCATCCAAAACAGACATCCCACGGACTGCAGTGCTTTGCGTGAGTACCCAACATCTCTGTTACAAGGGTTCAAATCTGGACATTCAGAAACAGTTTCGTTTTGAGACAATTGCCTGGGATTTTACAATTGCAGTTGCATAACAACAATTACACGCCATATTCGAAATATTAAAACCAGATCTTCCAACTCAGTTCTCCCCATTGTGAAAACAGATCAATGATAGAGATTTGACAGATTTTTCCTTCATCCTGGGCAGTGTGCTGTAGCCATGCTATCAGCCCTCACTTTCCAGGAATCTATGTCCATCTCTACATTCTACCACTCTGCCTTCCTTATGGAGATAGCAATAAGAGTCCCATTAGGCAGGACAGAAAGCTGAAGGCTGTCGATGCACACATTGCTTTGTAACAATAATGTAAACAGCTCTTTGTAGCTTATTTTGGAAAACAAGATGAAAGTCTGACCTCAGCAAGTTAAATTTACTTTTGCATCTTCTAAAGTACAAAAACAGATCTCCCAGAAGTGCTTTGGCATGAATAAGGTTTTTTTTTTTTTAATGAGTTTTGTTCCCCTGAGATGAATATCTCATTTTAAAAATAAATAGAAGTAAAGCCAGCAAAACAAATCACTATTATAACATGACAGGAAAACATGGTTCTATGCTGTGAAGAACATGCAAATTGCTCTGGAAAAAAACTACCAACTCAAGGAAGATAAAATAATTTTCTGGAGGGGAGAGAACACTTAAGAGTGGTTGCACAAGTCAGCACTAAGGTGCCTCTAACCCAGGATCTTCACTCCTTAAGCACTAGCCCAGATCAGAATGTAAGAACATGTTGTACTTCTGCCAATATTCTCCCTGTCTCCAGCCCTTTTCAGGGATTTCTTGGCTAGATGTGGCTTCTTTGGTATCAGTAGCCCTTCACAGAGTTCCATGAACTTGTCTGGTCTCCTCCTGAGCCACAAGAACTTTCAGCAGTCACAACATCCTTTAGGCAAAGCGTCTAACCACTCACTTACCCATCCTATGAAAATCCACTTTACTCTTTATTGCTTTTAGCCTGGCTCCTGTTAGTTCCATTTGGTGTCCCATAGTTGGTTTTTTTTTTTGAAAAGAGGCAGTGAACTTAATCCCTGCTCATCATTTCCACACCATTCACAGCTATGACCTGCATGAAGTTCTCCCCTGCTCCCACCTCTTCCCTAATTCCTGTCTACAGATCTGTCCTTCCCACTCCAGAGCCATGGGCAGGTACAACATGGTGTCTCTCCAGCACAGCAAGGCTTGGTCGGGCAGGTTCTATACCTGGCACGGCAGGTGTCTCTTTTTCATTATCAACCAGCCCTTTAAGGATAAGACCTTATGAGCAGTGCCTTGACCTAATTGCATTATTCCATTAGCTCAAAGAATGGAGCTTTATCTCACAGTAATCGAGGCAGCAGCAGCAGCAGCCTAAGCTTCATGAAGGATTACTGCCTTGAGCCCTGGGAGGAGCAGGCTACGTCTGTCAGCTCATGTCCTCTTCTACATGTCCAACCCCCACAACCAAAGCCAATCACAATAAGCCCCCCCTTCTTCCAGAATCCTGATAATTGATTTCCCACAGCTGCTCCCGGGTCTCATTCCAACCCTGAACATTCCTGACTATTCAGAGAAATTGCAAGGTCTTTTCCAAGTTTTGGGCCCAGCCTTGTTTTTGCCCTCATAGCATTCCTCGCAGCCAAGCTCCTGGCACAGCATTCATCTACACAAATGTAGGTGTCTATGTGTCACCTAATCATTCAACACTCCTCTCACAGTGGTAGAGATCCACTCAGTAGCATCTCTGGAGCATTTCTTCTCTGAAAGGAGCCAGAATAGCTCAGAGGAAACCACAAAGTACCTACTTTTTCCTATTGACTATACAAGAACAGAAGATGAATAACTCAGGTGCAAACCTTTACACTCTAGACTTCTAAAGTTAGACAACTCTTGACATCAAAAAAGGATTATACATGCTGCTAAAATAATGGAATTTTTTTCTAGATAAAAGGATATATTAATTCAACAAACACAAATTTTAACAATTCCTACACAATGAGTTTCAAAGTTTGTTATTAAATGCAAAACTGTTTATGATTATAAACTGTCTACTCAATAAAACAAAACCTAAATAATTAAAGGAGAGGTTTTTGCTTTCAGTAGAGATTTAGAAAATAATTGAGTTCTCTAAAACAACTGCAACTATTCTGCAGCCCATTTACAAAGACACAAACAAGGGTAACTTTATTTAAGACAATGAATCTTAATTTCTTTTTGATCTTGCATTTAATATCTGCAAAGACAAAGAATAAAGCTTCTCAGAGCTCTGCGGATGTTCTCCTGCAGCATCTCAGTCAAAATATATTAGAAACGGTGAGGTCTAGTTAACTGAACTCAGCCAAATGCTTCTCTTGAGTTGCATTCTTACTGTTACATTCTAGTTTTAAGTATCCAAAATGTTGGAATGCCGTTGCATAGTTAGAAATCATGGTAAGGAAGGTTTTCCTCATGTTCAGCTTTAAATTTCTTTAGGTTCACCCAAACATCCATTGTAGCTTTTTTATGTCCCCATATTGTTTATATGTTGTTTATCCCCCCCCCCCCCGTTTATATTCACCCTTCAAATATTTTTAAATCAAAGCATATCCCTCAAAACCCTGAGATGCTCAAAGAGACTCTCTATAGTCCTACAGCTCTTCTACCAAGTTGCTCAGGGCTCAGGTGCTAACCTCTCATGTTCTTGTAGGTGACAGTTACAGCAGCAGAGCCATGAGGAGCCCTCCCTGGCCAGGCTGCACCAAAGGAGGAATCCTACCCACAGCTAAGCCAGGGAGAGAGCTTTGGCTCACATTAATGGTGTAACCAGTGGTTCCACAACCAGGATGGGCTCAGGTACCACCACGGAGCCTCCATCCACAGTAAGAACTAACATACTCATTGCCTGCGGTTTTTGCGTGCTGGCAGCAGATCCAAGAGGCCAAGCCTAATTAATTGCCACCTTCTCCATCTGCTAGGAAGCCACCACGGCTTCCTTCTGCTCATGGAAACATCCAGAGGAGTAAAGACACTCAGGGATTGCCACCATGCTCCAAGCCATCAGCAGGTATGTGGCAGATCAAGGTTATTCATTATTGCAGTACCTGATAGATGTTTCCTATCAAGTCTTCATGATTTGCCTAAGAAGTTTCGGATTAAAACCTGGAGGCCAAATTCTCTCCTCTACCTATCCATTTCCTTTGGGGAAAGAGAATGCATATGAACCTGGCCTGGCAAATCTAATGGTATTCATTCTGCCATTCAGCTTCATTCTCTCTATTTTCCCTGTAGCTCCTCTCACTTAGGATTTCATATTCTCATGCAATTTTACGCATGTTTATTTCATTATATTATATTTCATCTTCTGCATATAATCACTGGCCTCAGCCCCATAAACTAGATGCAATTTACACAAAATTAAAGTAATTCCTCTCCTCTAAGGTTCCATACAGCACAGTGGAAAGGAGAGTAACATTAATGGGAACAGCCTGAAATGTAAACTATGCAGTCCCATCCCACCACGTGTTCTCAGACAGCTTCATACAACTTCAGCAATCCAGTCTCCCACTGTGGAACCTACTGTTACTAATGTTACCATTTTTTCTGGAAAGGGATGCAGGTGCCTTTGAACAGCTGCTAAAGAAGCCAGAAAATAAGGTTGTACTCCTAAAGACTTTTTAATCTATTTCTAGAAGTTTGTAATAATGCTAGCTTGCCTCTGGTGAAGACGCACATACTGCTGTCTCTTGGTAGCGCTAAAAGCGTGTGTGCACAGAAGGTCAGTGCAAGCAAGATGCCCGAGGGGGAATGCTAATCCTGTGGAATCCACAGCACAGACACGGGTGCAATTGGAGATGAATAAGGATATTTGGGTGGAAAGGCCAAGAAATTCATCTCATGAGGGTTAGGAAGAAATGAGCATGAGGTTTCCTAATAACCTGAAGGGACAAAAGAGGGAACATGTTCCTAGAGAGGGGTAGTGACAAGAGCTGCCAGGTACCTGGGATCAGCCATGGAAGGAGAAAGGGGCAAATGCACTCCTGGTCAGCTCCTCCACAGAGACCTACAAGGAATCCTGGGATATTTGCTCTGTTACAGCTTCCATCTAATGTCAAACAAAGTATCCAACTAGAACAGGCTTTTCTCTTGCCAGTTCCCTGTGGCACCCCAGTCTGACTTTGCTGGTTTCATGTGTGTGTGTGTTTTTGTTTTAAGAATCATATAAGAGGATTTCAGATATTTTTCCCCCTGGTGCTTTCACTCCATTTAGCATTGTGAAAATCTCCTCCGCTTTGTAGTTTAGCTCTGCCTAGGGTTTGTGTTTTGCACGCTCTGACTGAATGAGGGCACTAATCCAACAATGGGGTTACCCATGAAAATTTGTTCAACCT
Organism: Edolisoma coerulescens; assembly: GCA_013397115.1. Lineage (NCBI taxonomy): Eukaryota > Metazoa > Chordata > Aves > Passeriformes > Campephagidae > Edolisoma > Edolisoma coerulescens. Next base: position 1,573,390 of record VWZW01004314.1, on the reverse strand, counting down.
TTGCTTCAAGTTATAAAAGAAAAACATAAATCTCTGCTTCTCATGGAGATGGAGATTGACATTATTAGGTCAAGGCTTATTCAAAATTAAAATATTGAGCCATATTTTCAAGCTAAATCCAATAGTGACAAAAACTGTGATCCTGAAATTTCACACACAGAGGCACCTTACTTTTTTTGATTTCCAGACGTTCCGGATAGGTGATGTCTCACCTCTGTGCATGCCCAGAACTGCCTCAGTCTCAGCAGGGCTGAACAGCTCAGCACTGCAGCCTGAGCAGGCTCCAGAACCTCATGTCCCCTAAGGGGCTCCGTCTGAAGGGTGTTTTCAGAACACACAACAAGATTAGGCGCCCCATGAAGTGCACGGATGGCAGATACTTCCTTTTAGAATAGAGCCAAAGGAAGCCAGCAACCTTCTCACCTATCCCTTCTACTTACTAGCCTGGGGATTAGAGTGCACACCCAGGAAGGAGAAGACCCAGGCTCAGTTCTCCACACTGAGCCTGAGGCAATCCAAAGCAGCCTCTTAGGGGCACCTTGCTAAAGGTTCGCCTGGGAGCGAGGCCTCTCCAATCCTGCTACTGAAGCTGCCGAACACAAGGGAATTCAGGACCACACCAGCCCAGACTGAAAGCACACTCCCATTTCCTGGCTACCTGGGGCAAAATTCTGCTCCCAGATGAGTCCCCACACTTCTTCAGCTCCACAGCACCACCCACCACGGTGATGAATCGATGAAGACAAGAATTCTGTAACATAAAAGGCTAAAAAAAATCTAAATCTTCTTACTATCGGGTTGACCTATGTATTCCAACCAGATTACTATATCCAGGCATCCAAAAATCCTTTCTTAACATTTGTTTCTGCCACAAAAAATAGGAAAAAACCACAAACCCATAAAGACTTTGGAAAAAAAAAAGCAAACAGCTTTCAGACAGAAATCTCAAAACAGTAAGGAGGCATTGAGTGGTGCAGCACCAGCCTTCAAATAACAGGATTTACTATACCCATTTTCTACTGTCATACCTCCCCCCCTCCCCAGTTAGTTGCAGCCTGTTTCAAATGGTAAGACAAGTATAGATTCCTGGCTCCATTCCCAATCAGTTTCTCTGCTTCAGGGCTTCTCCCATTCTCTCCTGCTCACTTGGAACTCACGTAACAGCACTGCTAACCCATTTCAAAATGCTGGGAAAGAAAGTTTGGTATCTGCACCTGTAACTCTTATTGCTTTCACTATTTCCAGCTTCCTCCCAAGCCAAGTTTAGATCCCCCATTTAACTCACACACAACATCCTCAGCTGAGGAGCCCTTTATTTTCAATAAAGCTTCAAAAACTCACACTGTCAGATACTCCACACAAAACTCAAAGAAAGAAGGTTTGGGATTGAGGAAGCAGCAAGCAGGAACACAAGGAGTGAGGATATTAAGAGAGGAGTATATTACCGAGTTTCTCATCAGTTACTACTTGTGCTTAAAAACTGCCCAGCTGATGAATTGTAGCTTTTTTTCCTGCTCTGCACAAAATTGATGCACCACACGTCAAAACACACAACATATTCCTGCACTGTTATCGCTGCATCTGCCTACTCCTCCATTTCATACACCCTTAAACCCCCAAACTGTATCTTTCCCCACCTCTCTAGGGCCCTTCTACTCTAACAGTGATTTGTCTGTGAACAGCTTCACACCTGTCTTGTTTCTTAGCCCTTCTCTCTCTCTTGGTCTTGGCAAGAGGATGATGAACACCTTTCAAAAGCTGCAGTGCTCCCCCAGCCTCCTCTTCTTACAACAACAAATGGTTACCTCCATCCAGGATTCCAATGGAAAAGCAAAGTACATTTTTCTGCAGGATGTGTTGTCCTTGCATGGAGAAGGCATTTGATTGAGACGCAAAGCACCTTCCCCTTTTTCACCTCCCACCCAAATTTGCTAAAAGGTTGCAGCTGTCTCAGCAGAAATGCATCACAGCAGGGTCCTAATATTCACTAGCAACATTGAAATCATATAGAATATCCTGAGCTGGAAGGGCCCCACAAGGATCATCAAAGTCCAGTTCCTGGCCCTGCACAGGACAGTCCCAAGGATACCAACCCCTTTCGCCAAAATCTTAAGAGCGTGGCAGCAGCGGGTCTCTGTCTTCCCAGCTTCCAAGCATGTGTGCACAAGTTTCATTCCGTTCATGTCCTGAGCTATCCAAGCTCTCCTTGCTGGGCCCCGGACATGTCACCTTGCTGTAGCAGCTGCTAAATTCTGACTCCATAATGGAGAAGGTTTCCTCTCCTAGAAGACACGGTTAGGCAGAGCAGGCTGCTGCTGTGGGAAGCGGCCGCTGGGACCCGCAGGACCGAGCGAGGCTCGCTCTGCCCAGCTCAGCCGCAGCTACCTCTGCTGGCAGGAGGCTGCAGTGGGGGGGCCTCTGCTCCGGGAACAGGCTCAGGCACCTCGAACGCCTCACTCTGACCAGGGAGAAGCAATACAATTCCATTTCTGCATATTTGTCTTCCCCAATATTCGACCTCTTCAGCAGAATATATGGCCACACTGGTCCCCCCACCCTAGTCACTCGGGTTGGAAAGTCTCTAAACCAGCAGAGATTCTGCTGTAACATTGTGAGGAAAGCACCCACGTTTCCCACGGCCACAATTAATTCTGCTGCTCGGAGCTAGCAGGGGAATCACGTTGCAATAGCGGCTCCAGGGAAGATGAGAACTGCTACAAGCAGGTTTGATAGCTTTCTGTCACCTTCCCCAATTTTTCCCAATTAGCCAATGTTCCTGTTGAGTAAAGAAAAATCTCATTGTGCAAAACCAGAACAGTGGAGGGATATTTCCCTTCCATGCTGCAACTTAACCTAAAAATATTGATTTTAGAGCAGTTGTCACCGAATGTAACTGCTCTAAAATTTCTGAAGCCTTTCTAGCCTCCAGCAGTCTGAATAGGGAGATGTTCCGTCACAGCTGCTTCCTCCGTCACTGCAGGTGATAGCTTGAAAAGGAGTTTGCATTTCCGTTGTCCATACTTTAACTAGTATGTAGCTAAGTGGAAGTTTTCACAAGCATATTGTACACTCAAAAATGAACCATATATCCCCCAAAAGACTTCTAAGGACAACAAAAAATTAATTCAAAATACTACTCTCTAGCACATGAAGCACTAATTGCTGGTTTTCAGTGCTCTGTAGGAGTGGTATCAAACCTTTAGTTTGTATGGACAAGGTTTAATGGGATTTTTAGTTTCATAACTAAAAGAACAGACACAACCATAGCAAACTCCTGAAGAAAACCTGGTTTAAGTATCCAAGAGCTCACGTAAGTACGACAGTAATAAAATCACATTCTAAGGCAGGCTAGGCCAAGCCACTTGCTACAGAAGCAGACAGAGGAGTAGAAACTTGTGACATACCTTTGTAAGCACAGATTTAAAAAAAACTGTTAAGGTGCTACGTACAATTTTCATATACAAAATGTACTACATAGGCTCTAGAGCCTAGAAGGATATGGCATCAAAGGAGCTGGTCACAGTGAAGTAGACACAGCAAGAACAGCCCCTGCAAAGAGAAACAACTTTCCTGTGTCTGGAGCTCAGCCAGCCAACCACTGCTGCAGAGGCGCAACAGCACAGTGGCCATTTTAGACAGTGTGGAAGGGAATTCTGAAGGATGCAAAGCCCAGGGTGCACATCAGCAGGAAATGTGGATTAAATATTCCACGAAAAAAACCCTTCCAAAATAAACTTCTTGAAGATCTACTTTTCAAAGCCTGTATTTTATTTTACTAAAGGATTTATAAACCAACAACCAAAAGAAAAGGCAAATCTGAGCATAAAGCAGCTACTTTACCTGTAATATTTTCATCTGTCATTGTAAACGACCCACATAACCTGCAGCTTCCTGAGCCACCTCAGCTAATACACAATTAAGAAGTTTATCCCGTGCTTTCTGGCGTTTTTATGCACAGAGTCTATGATCTTTGTCCCTGTATTAAAATTAAGTCCATGCAGATCACAATCTCCTTTGCCACCTGCAAATCCCCACGGCCGCGTCCCAGCCAGCCCCGCGCCTTCCCCCGCTGCCGAAAGGGTGACGGCGCTACCGCTCCCCGTGGGCTCTGCTGGCAAAGCAAGGCCTGTCCCGACACGCGGCCCTTACACGCATGGGAGCTGCACCAGGAAGGCAAGGAGCAGATATTCCAGCTCTGCCTGTCAAGTCTGCATTTCAAAGGTTGTGCCTGGGTGTGGGAAAGAATAAAGAGGGTCTGCCAGTCCACATGCAAAACTCCCCACTCTGCTGCCCCAAGTGCCAGGCTGTCGCTCAGGGCCGGAGCACGTCCCCGCCCGCCCCTTCCCACTCAGTTAATACCGGTCGCGCTCAGTGGCACAAGCTCCATTTCCCTCTCATCTTATCTGTCAAACTATACATGTCCTTCAATACACATATTTTAAAAAATTGAACGCCCCGGGCTCTAAAGGAGAGACAGCATCCAAAACAGGCAAGGCTACTGCCTTGAAGAAACAGGGTTGAGGAGCAGCTAGTGCAGTTTCTCAATTACTTCACTGAAAAATCATAGAATAATAGAATGGTTTTGGTTGGAAAAGACCTTAAAGATCACCCAGTTCCAATCTCGCTGCCATGGGCAGGGACAGCTTCCACTAGACCAGGCTGCTCAGAGCCCCATCCAGTCTGGCCTTGAACTCTTCCAGGATGGATGACAGGTATCAATTTGTAGGGTCTTCTCCATGGACAGCGGTTTTTCAATGCTAGAGCCTATGTTCATGCAGATGGATTGCTTCCTTAGCCCAAAATTGGACTACTGCTGTTCCCAAGAGGAATGTTACATCTTCCCAAATCTTCACCAGCTGCAACGGGCACATCTCTGATTCACAGCCATGACTCAGATTTTAAGCAGGGAATGTTTTTGTGGGTGTACATCTATTCTCTTCAATTTGTGGCTACAGTAAGGCTTAGATACACCATTACCAGTACACTAAAACATGTGCCAGCAGACACCCACTTGGGGGAAGGCAGAATTTCACTTGGAATCACCGAGACAAGGCTACAGATGAGATTCACGTGACTCCTTTTCATGGCTTCAAATAGCAGTCAGGCAGAACATATGGGCAAAACCATGAATGCAGTTTTGAAAGCCCAATTTCCAAGTCTTTTTGAGCCGCCAGATGGTGAGATGACCTCTAAACTTAAATGTTCAAATATTCATTACTACTATCTAGATTACTAACTATCATTTAAGTCTATTATGAACATCAACCAGCGCAGAGGATGCAGATTGCATACAGAATTCTGGCCACTGCCACTTTCCTTCTGCACTGAGAAGCAGATGGCTCTTCAGTTACCAACCCACTGATGGGAACCCCCACCCCCAGGCCCAGCTCCCACAGGAATATATTAATGACTAAATTACAGGTCCCTTGTCTAAATTATTGTTTTCTAGTCCCTCGACTATTGCAATGAAAAATACACAAAACGCCTTGGGAAGCAGGTAAGAGCTCACCCTTTTTGATTGACTTTCAAGCCAGTTTAAGTTTGTGCAAATCCAAGTGAGGTGACAAGCCCTGCTTGCCTTATTGATTAAGACTGGGGCACTCTTCTGGTCAAGGAAGAATGAATGAAGAGAGACCCAAAAAGGCCAAGTCTCACATTTCTTGAATGCCCACTGGCATCACTGCTTGTGCCTCTCTTTAAAAGAGAACAAACCCTGAGGAGAGCATGTGATGTGCTGGATTCTGTGCACTACATCAACTTCTGAAGTGTAAGGATCAGCAGATCATTCACACCCTTCCACTGACAGCTTGCTCTTCATTAGCTCCAGGCAGCACCTCACTCCATGTATCTCACCACTCTGAAGGAGGCAAATGCCTGGCATTTCTTAAAACAAATCCCATAAAACATCCTTAACTGGCTTCAAATATACAGATGAGTACACAGTATCACGAGTTTCAGACATTTTTTTATTCTCTCAAACTCAGGTTTTGATGATCACAAACTCTATTAAGCTGGTGACCAGAAAGAAGAAAGGAAAATAGACCCATGCGTAGAGATTTTAAGAAAACAGACCAAGTACATCTTATGAAACTCAACTGAAACTGTTCAATATAATGTGAAATACTACCAGAAAAGTACTGCACTTTTTATCATATATACCTAGTAGGTTATAGATTATATAACCAACATTAAAAGATCGGCAACAGCAACCTGCCAAGTTTCAAGACTGCCCTCAAATCACTCTTCTTTACTAACTGTTGACAGCGACACCGCTACTGTTCTCAGCTGCTGGAAAAAGCCAGTTTGACACACATCAGAATCGCCAGCTTCCACGAGAAGGTGATAATTACAGTGTTTGCCATTCAGTGATTATGTTAAGAACAAGGCCTCTTTCAGATGGGAACATGCCTAACAATCTCCTTATGCAGTGCTCCTGTAAACACTAATACATCGAATCTTTGGTTGGATAACAGTCAGACTGAAAGAACTGATGCCTTTGTCAACTTTGCCAGTGGCTATACAGACACTGGCAAGTGTTTTGTCCTACATTACTTTCTGTAGTCCTAAAATACATGATTTTCTGTTCATGGTATACAACTACATCAAAGATTTGGAGAGCAAATTTAACAGAACACCAGTGTGTGATTTTATTTATCTCAGTGGAGGAGTGGAAGGAAGGACATACAAAGCTGGTATAGCACTCCTCTGTAAAATACCAGAGATTTCCAGCTAATCCAGAAGCTCTAGAAAAGGGTTCACATACACCGAGTTCACCAGCGGTTCAAGTGCAGTTTGTACCCGATACTGTAACAGACTATTAATGCATGCACCCAGCACTTTCCCCAGCTGAAGAGGAAGAACTTATGATGGTGTTAATGCCAGCTGCTTGTTACTCCAGCCAAAACAACCAAACAAGTGAGTATTTCAGTTTTGCTTAAATCACCACTCAGATTTCAGTCACAGGGGTCCTAAAAAGAGTGTAGACATGAATGGTAGAAGTAATTCCCTAAATTACTAGAACTGTTTTAGAAGTGACTAACAATACCTTTTGGCTTGCTCTGTACTACTTCTGAGGTTTAGTCCTTCACTTCCCAGATGCATACACAAGGTTGGGCTTACTGGGGAGACTAAGGGAGCTTTCATGTCTTGTGCTGTGCTCCTGGACGGTGGGAGCAGCACCAACACAAGACTGCCAGATGCCAAACAGCCAGCCTCTCACCTACCTCTACTTTTGCTGCCTGTTATTTTCTTCCCACATATGTTTATCAAAGTCTTGCACTGTTTTAAAATTACTATACTCAAACACTTTTTGATCCTTCCTCTTCTTTTCCCTGACAAAATTGAAAAATGCTGTTTTCTTATCAGCTCAGAAGCGCAGTACAACTTACCATAAACAAGTAAAGACAAATTCAGATTTGTAATAAGAGAAAATAATCAATGCAAGAACAATTGTTTCTGGAGAATATGTTTTCATACATCGTGATATCTTAGATTAATTAACTCCAAGTACTTACCATGTTTGTAAAAAGAAAGGACAGTCCTAAAATATTTGTCCTAGGGTACAAAGAATTTATACTCAATAATCAATACTATGTTGCAGTACTTGTTTTTAAAGTCAACCTTTTTAAGGATAAGAAATGTCTTTCAAAGCATAACTGAAAGATATCAGTTTATAAAATTTATTTCTCCATTGACTCTGCTTTTTTGGAAAGGTGATGTACTCATTGAAAGTAACGACACTCTCTGCTTTGCAAAGTTTATGTTATGGTGATTAAATATCTTTCATAGCTCTGGCTGCCTTGTGTGTATGACCACACTAAAATGCAGGTACACACTTTTCTTTCCTAGAACTAGACAACCAATCTCAAGAAATACCTTTTCAGTTAGTGTAAGAATGATCAGTAACACTCAATACCAGAGGTAAAATGCATTCTGATATTAGGCATGTATGAGATGTACAAAACCATTATGTTTCCAGACTCAGCTGTATGGCTTCCCATATACCAGCAGGCCATACATGTCAATAGGCTTATGACAAACAAAAAAAGCAGTACAGTTATACCAGTTTCTTCTAGTAAAAAAATTTTTGCTATCTTCTCTTTTTACAATTTGCCCCTCCTGTTAATACCCATTAGCACTTTATATTTTGAACCTACACTTGCCAGAGGTATTGGTTGCCAGGCTGAAGCTCTGCACTACAAACTGCATCCCTGTGTGCCAGCAATGATCTCAGTGACATAACCCAGCTACAGGGGTCTGAATTTTGCACTACTTTCTTCCTGAGGGGGAAGGTGTGATTTATAAAGCAGAATTCAAAATGTTTCCCAGCTATAACCACATTTCCGAAGAGGCACTGAAAAGAATGAGTTTGTGTGTAATTATGAAAGACATTGTCTGGGGATGCCAACTGCACTGAAATAGATGAATATTTTTAACTCACTAGTCTCAACTCAGCAGCATGCTTATCTAAAACTCAAAATACTACTTTTGATGGTTTAGGTATGCAAAAATTCGGAGACAAGGTAATGCTAAAACTTTGCAGGTTTGGGCTAGAGCAGTGAAGTTCTTGTGTTGTCTGTGAAATGATTCTGAAAATAAATTGGTCAAGCCTTCTTCAAACTCAGCCTTAAAATTTTGCTACTGCAATCTATATTAAAATAAAGCTTTTATTAACCCTGTTATGAACAAGCTTAAAATCTGTTGATTCAAATACAAGTTACAAGATAAAACACATCTGTTTCCAGAAACTTTGGTGTCAGTGTTAGTTTATTTTCTGGAAAAAGGATCTGATAATTAAGCATTCAGGCAATATTTTTTCCTTTTTTTTTTTTGTATTATATAATAGAATATTGCCCCTATTTTTTTATAAAGCACAGAAATGCTCCACACTGAAATAGCTTAAAAGTCATTCCAGTCAAAATCTATGCTGATGTGTCTCCTGTTTACTACACCTGGTGACAGTATAAGCACCTGTGCTGTCTCCCACCACACAGAGACAACTCTAAACTAACACTTGAGACAATGATTTACTGCACCATATTACCATCAGTTAAAAAACCTCACTTCTTAAAGACATAAATCCATGTGAAAAATCTAGATCTTAGCATAGTGGGATAAAACACCATAAATATGGAAGGAATGTTTACTGCCGTTTATTGCCCTTTATTCACCCTTAGCAAAATCCACATCAGAAAAACATAGCACCACTTCTTGATGCATTTCCTAGTTAACCACAGAAAGTTTTATATGTCCTCTAGATAGCATATGAATGCAATACCACTTAAGAAATTAGAGAGAGCAACAATCTGAGAGTTGGAGAGCAACCCTTCTTTCTAGTGAAGAACTAGAAAATGAAAAAAGGAGTAAAAAGCTCCCTCCAAAGGTTTTTTTTTCTTTAAAATTAGTTCTTGATGTATGGATTTTTAGCAGGTGATACTAAACAATCTAAAAAAATATTGCAAACAGTATATATCTATATATGTATTTTTATATGCACACAAATAAATCTGACAAAAATAGAACATTTAAACTTAATATTTATCCTGTCCATCATAATTGCAGGCATGGCCATGAGGAAGCTCTTTTCTGCAGCAGGCATTCAGTGTGTTCAAACTCTCAGTGCTCCTAAATTCCATTCACTTCCAGTGGTAGAGTTAGTACCTTTTAAAATAACAGTTTGCTTGTTTGAGAGTGAAGTCACCATGCCAACCCTGATGAACAACACAGGACATGAAATAGCCTGTGGGTTTCTTGTCTCACCCTAACAGCTGGAAATCTCATTGGGGCAGAGGAAAACAAAACATGATAAAAACAACCATAGGAGTCAGGAGGGAAAACAAGAAACAAGTAGTATGAGTTTATGTGGAAACAAACATAGATACCCATCCATGTAGTGTTTCTACCCAATACATTGGAGAAAAAACATTTTTCAGTTACCAGTCTGCTATATGCTTTCCCATTAAGAAGGTGCTTTCACAAGCCACTGAACTCTATCTTTGATGTTCATGATAACTATTCCTAACTGTTTGTGAACTACACCACTTAAATCCCCTCAAACGTCAGTTTATTTTCTCTTGTAACGTATTCCTGCAGCGTGGGATTAACAGACACAGGGGAGGCCTTCAGGCACCAAGAATGTAAATTAGCCTAATCTCAAGAAAACAAGATGTGCACTTAACCATAAATATTTCTTATAATCACATCAAACATGACATACTGGGTATTCAGTTTTATATAAATTAGTTGTTATGTCAGACCTACTTCTGAGGTTATCCAAAACCCAAACACGTAAAATTATTTGTACTCTTCAGGCCTGAATAATATTTACAGACATTAATGCTATATCCAGCTCTACAATCATTCGAGACACATTATATAACTTTATTTTTTTATTTGACAAGCAGCAGTATCATGTTCGTCATTTTTTTTACATTTTAATGTAGATACAATTATTAGGTTATCTGTCATATTACAATATTTAGGTTTTTTGTGTGATTTTTTTTTTTTACTTTGTCTTAAGATACATTAAAAAACATCAACTGCAAACGTGAAAGGGGAGGGGAAAAAAAAAAAGCATGGTACCCAACCAATTCTCCACATTTCAGCAATACTTCACTCATTCTTTTAGTAAAGTTTTAAGAAATGTCGTAATGACATGAGCTTGAAATATCTATAGGCATTTTCATTGACGCTCATGACATGGCACTGGTGATGTTGTAAACAGCAGAAAAACAGGGGCTGCCAAGTGACCAATTATGGAGGCACAGGCCTGCCTCTTCCCACAGGAACACACCAAACAGTGACAGCAATGATCTCCTTACAATCATACCTGCAGGATAGCAACATCATGCTACATAACTGTATTCGTCTGCAGAGGCCTGGCTTCGCTCTATGTACTGTTTGTCTATCAGGACTTCAATACACTTCTTAATCATGCTGATACTTGGGTTAAACCTAGCTCTTGATTGGCTAATTACCTGCAAAAGAAAGACACGGGTTTTGTGTTATTTTTATTTTTCACAGTTATAAATGTCATCTAAATATTTGCTAAAGGCTTTAGGGCAAATTCAGTATATTTTTCATTTCAAGACAGGATTAAATAACCCTGGAACAGTTAATTTATAACAACCAAGAAAGCATCTCTACGCATTAGCGTCAAGACACTGAAACTGTCTGCTCGGCTCACTGGTCACTTTGGCTGCATGTTCCCCAGATCTCCTCATTCCTCTTGCTTGCTTCATTTGTCACAGTACAAATGAAGACAAATATCCATGTTAAAAATTAATCTAATATTAACACATTTCTTCACTACTATCACAGTGGAGTTCCCCTACCACTAACCTCCTTTCCTATACGATTGGAGACAATCAGGAAGAACCTCTCTTCAGTCACTGAAGGCAGACCTACAATTTAGTGAGTTCCATCTGGCTATGCTGGAGCTTTTTAATACATGCAGTAAAAAGTTATTTATTGTAAAAACAAATCTATATTTGCATTGTGGAAGAAATTGCCACTGCAGGCAAAACTTTAGATGTCTCTTAGTAGTTCTCAGTTTTATCCATTCTCTTGTAGAGAAGGGGAGGAAACTGTGTGTAATAGCAGAACGTGCAAATCCATAAGCTGGAAAATTTTTCAAACAAAAGATCTTACTACTTAAGTGTCACAATATATTTTGCCTGTAGTTTTTAATTTCTTCTATAAAGAAAATTATTTTTATTTCAGCTGAATTTCCTGTTTTCTTTACAACTTTTCATGGCTGGCTTTGTCCCAGCTCTAGAGTTTGCTGGGGCCCTCTGTGAGCCAAGGGAACTCACCAGGTGGAACTCACCCAGCAAAGCAAACAAAAAGCTCAAAAGAGTGAGTTTTGTTGGGCTAACAGCCAAGGGTCTGGTATGTTCCACAGCAGTCCAAGTGAGGAGAAACTGGGTGCTAACAAGCTAATAGATCTGCTCAGATTTCACCTAACTTAGCCCTCCACTGAAGATGATTGTCATCACCACACTTCATGTATTTACTTAAGACAGAGAGAACGAAAGAGAATTTTGTATTGGTATGGGTTTTTTTGTTGTTGGTGTGGTTTTTTTTTTTTTAATCAAAGATAGTATAAGTAAGAAGGATAGACAGAAACACCTGATGGTCAGAAAAAAAATTTTCCGGGAATGACTGCTCTGATGTATCCCCTCCACTACTCTTCCAGACTTACTCATTTTATGGGAAAAGCTACCTTGTCCTGCAGGCTACTGCAACATTGAGCTACAATTGAAATTATCAGGGCATATCTAACACAATTAACAATTCCACAAAGACCACATGCTGACACATACAGGTCTACCAAGGTCCTGGAGTATTTTCTTGGACACCTCACCCTAAATGAAATGTGTGGTGCTGTAGTCTAAGTGTTAGAATCAGAGCTAACTACATTAGGGTTAGGAGTCTCTCAAATACCTCTCTAACAGTATAATCCTGCCCTTACAGCTAAGAAAAAAATATTAACAAGGTGAGAAAATATCAACTATTCATAGTAAACAGACTCCTTTCAGAAAGATTCATTCTTACTCAAGAAGTCAAAAAGCAAATTTTAATTGATACATGATATATAAGAATATAATCAGAATGATAAAAATAACAATGGCACCAGAATTAGTAACAATATCACAACTTTACACTCTACTTCATTTTTAACTGAGTAACCATCAAAATATCCACCTTTCTTGCAAAGCAGAAGAAAAAGGTCCTAATGTTACTGTTCTGCAAGAGCCCTGCAAGAGCAAAACACAGCAAGGGCATATAAGGTAAGTGGCCCTTCCATTACACAAAGGAAGAAGCAACTAGAAAGGATTTCTTTCCAAACGATAAAAATTTGTAATCTATTTCACCCTTATAAACTGGTGTCAAGAAAAGTACGTTTTAAGAAATTTTTCTAATGATTTGACAGTAGGCAGAAAAAAATATTTTCAAAGATGAAAGGGCTTGCCTATCATTTTCTGGTTTTAATTGCAAATTCTTACATGATTTCATCATAATTGCATGGATGATTTAAATAATGGGAAACCAAATAAACAAAGATTTTGAGAATAATCAGGACCTATGCTGCCTCATCTTTTAGATATTCAAAACTGGATTTCTTAAATTAAGCTTGCTTTCAGACTATTTGTGTACAAACACCTCTTCAACATCCAAAACCTTTAAGAGGTCTCACTCTGCATCTTCTGGGCTTACAAACTCCCTGCAGCTGTTGTTTTGGTTTTTTTTAAGAAATAAAAATTAAGTGGTGGGTGTGGTAAACTGTTCCCTCCACCACCACAAATTACTCAATGTCTCTCCACCTCTATGCTCAAAATGGTTGAATAAAGCAGGAATCTTTATTCCCTCTCCCACCAGTCTGCTCTGAGGCCAGCCAGCAAGGCTCAGAGACACAAGAATGAATTAAACTGAAGAAAGAACACTTTGGAAGGTTGAGAAAAGTAGAACTGGGAATTGGTTGGAAGGAGCAAATGTTAGGCTGGAATGAGAAATACAATTAGGCAAGCAACCAGCAGATGGGAAAGTGGGAGAAAAACTAAAAGAAATAGCACTTCCTTCCCAGCCAGCCTGTGACAATTCACAGATCATTAATCTGGAATCTAAAAAATCTAGAGAACTGTACCACTTTGTGTTAAAAAGTGCATGTCTCCATACTCAGACAACTTTTAAAATTTAAGCCATGGGTTAGACTAAAATAATGATCAGAGCACAAAATTGTCTAAGTGCTTCTGTGGAAATCCCATACTAGAATATCCCTATTCAGGTTTTCAACTGAACCCATAGCTCTGGCAATGATTTTTATAGGATACAACATCTCTTGGCACAGAATCAGCTAACGGGAAAGAGCAAGAACTTGATGCTTTCGTGCTAAGACACATTTACAAAATTGAGGGATCCCAGCTAGAGCGCCAGTACTGCAGTTCAAAGTAGACCCCAGGGAAATTCTTACTAATTTCACTGGAGTACTGGTTTCCACATGGTTGAGTTTTGTAGTCTGATGTTTTACCCTACTATCCTGAAGATTTTCATGAAATAAAGCTCAAGAGAAGGACTTTCTCTTACCTCCTGAATAAGAGCATTATGTCGCAGCACTTTCCGTGCTTTCATGATACGGACTATAGCAGCTTGAAGATACATTTTCCTGTCTTCATCTACAGCACTTCTGGTCTGCTCCATCTCCTGTGATATAGGAAGAACAGTAATGCTTAAAATACAGTAAGACAAATAAACACTGCAAAAAAGTATCTTGAATCCACACTCTTTACTTTACTAAAAGTGGTGAACTAATACAAAAATGCAGGTGAAGTTCAATTCCACGCCAAGTATGTCCATAAATCAAGAATATCAGGGTTCATGGAAGTCAGTAGGAAGACAGGAGAGAGGCATCTAAACCAACATTTTTGCTAGGGAGAAAAGCAAGCAGAATTGAATATAATGTATTGAGTTTGGCAGCACATACCTATCCTGTACAAAATCCTGTGTCTTAGGAGATACACTGACAACATGGATTAACAACACAGGAGTTGATTTTAGTTGCCAAAGGACACAAAAACATAGGAAAACCATCGATTGGTTCTGCTGTTCTTGCAGCAAAAGTTGCTTTTATAAACACCAGCAACAAAAAAGTCTCATGAGATAAACTAAACATCAATACCATTTGGTACATTTTGTTTATCTTTTTCTTCTACTTTCTTGTTCCCTATTTCATCTTCTCTTGCCTATATTTTATGTACAAAAAAAGTGTGTTGCTTAAGCTTTAAACCTACAAAATTTCTTCTGTAAATCTTTCTTCTGTAGATCTTAGTGAATCTGGTATCTGCTTACACCAAATCAAGGCGGTAAATTTCATTTTAGAAAAACAAGCTTTCTAAGCTGTTCAGGCTAGAAACACCAAAGAATACTTGCCTGTGGCGTGTCTTTCTGCATTGACGTGGTAATTTTAAACTTTGTTCGTTTACTGCTGAAGTTCATATTTAATGAAAATGTAGACTCTGCCTCTATATCTTCCTGCAATAGAGAACTGTTTTTAAAAATCAGGAATGGAACCAGAAAATAGTAACAATTTACCTAGAAAAGTTGCAGTTAGGGACTTACACACGTACAAAAAATTTCAGATTTGTAGCTGGAAATTCTAAAATGCCACTTGAACCAGGTCAATTTTTAAAGCTAGTTTAACTAACCTATATATCAAGTCTATTTCAGAAAACACTATGAAGAACTCTGCCACACAAGAACTTTGTTAACAAGAAATTTCTCTTTTAATACTTTGATAGATTATCTTAGTTGCAAAGACTCTTCAGTAAAAGTCATTTTCTCCCTGCTAAGAAAGTAAGATTTGCATTTATTTATTACAGGACCTCAAGGGGGAGCTGCTGCTAACACAATTTTTAAAATAGTTGTCTTCCAGAATTTCAGGGAAAACATCTAAGCATTTTGTTATGTTACAGCAGAAACAGCTGACAAAATGCAACTTCTACAGTGCACATCTATCTGCACATTTCTAATTTTTTTCCTGTCAGAATCTCAATTCTTTTCTACATATATATATATTTATATTTCCCTGCAGTAAAAACGCCTTTACATTCAACACAGCATGACTGGACTGATCTCTGCCATTTCCAGGCGAGAGTCTGTACCAGTCTTACCAATTGCCAGCACAACAATGTTACTGGGATTCTGAGACCTTGGAATCTTGCCAAATGTCTAAAGCACAAGCATTTTAGAAACACAGTAAATATTTATCTAAATATGCACTCAGACCAATATTAATTCTAATTTTATATCCTGCAACAAACAGTCTTTGTTTCAACATATATAAAAACCAGGATACCAGGCATAGTACAGAAAATATAATGTGAAAGGGGAACGACCAACAGCTTTAAAAATAATAAGCTAACAAAAAAAAAGCTAACATTAACTTTTAGCATTATTCTGCTGACATGGTTGAATATATACCTAAGTAAATTGTGTACTGAGCATGAACTCAAAAAGCATGATTCTAATGAACCAATGAAGATTCTGCCCAAAGCTTCTCATGCTCTCTCCCTCATACCCATTCAAAAAACGAACAAACAAGGAAAAGCAAACTACAACATTTAATACACTGCACATTTCTGTTTGGCTCAGATACAGGTAAAGAGAAGTTTGTGTATTGAATTCCACTGCTTAAACCACCAAAGTCCACTTGTTTATTTAATAAGTAAGCTGATAGACTGTCTACAGATCTGCTATCACATTGCTGGATGGAGTGCAAAGGAAACAGAAATAGTAAAGATGCTTGAATACAATAGTCTGGAAGGTAAAGAACTGGAAAATGCAGCGGTAAACATTAAAAAGTAAAAGGGTTGGAAAGCTGTATTATTCCTTCTTCTGTGACATAAGCTTTAAGAAACTGGGTGAACCTTATACAACAGACATAAATAAATGTAAATCCTTTAAATAACAGGCAACTTTCTAAGATTATGAAAAGTCTCACTGTTTTCTGTAATAGCTCCCAGTGTTTTATTTGACCCATGGTTTAACAGACATCTTCCCAGCAACTGTTCCAACCTGAGCTCATTTCTAGATATTGAAAGCATGTCCTATGCTTCAGCCAAGCTGGTCTTCCTTGTGATCTCACTTTCCATTTTCTAACATTTTCCTGGTTAAAAACAAAACCAGCTATCAGAGCAGCTTTGGATTTCTTCTTGTAAGTGAATTGAACAGCTTATCTCAGTTTCTTGTGTCTGATACTGTCTGAATAGTGGGCTTCCTGGGCTAGCTGGAAGCACATGCTAATGTCTGTATGGGATGCACAGGCACTTCTGTAGCGTTTCTTACTTAACAGAGTAAAGTCTGTGCCCTTTGCTGTATGGGGAAAAAAGTTTCACATAGGCCATACAGAAGGATGAGACAGAAAGAGAAGTATCAACCATTGCCTTAATCACAAACAAAGCTCAGATATTACTGGAATTCCATGAAACTCATGGAATGGTAAGTCTGGCAAATTGCAGCAAAAATCCTCTCACAGAAGTCTTCCTTGCTCTCTTTCTTCCTCCTGCAATCTGTCAGCAAGGAAGAACATGGTTGCTGGTGCTTTCAGGCTCTTAATCCCACAAATATTTTTTTAGGATCACTGTAAGACTCTGGTTTACTACTCGGGCTCCTTCCCATGATTCAGGACAACTTTGGAAGCAATGCAACAGAAACAATAAACAGTCCCTGCATTATTACCTTTCCAGCAGACCATGCTGCTATGGGCGTAGAAAGCCTGTATGACAGGCACTCTACTTCCTCCTGTCTCTTCCCTTATAAATAGAGATTTACAATGTTTCACAAGGGTCAAAAACAAAGCTTAGAAAAATAAAGAATGGATATTAGAAAAAGTCCTCAACAAATATCAAAACTACAAGACTGAAAACATGAAACTTTTTTATATCATTATGGCATACCTTGTCTGAGTCATGGTTGATCATTTTGACATCAAGCAAAGATTTGATGGTTTTTGTCAGCTCCTTCTCATTCATTTGTGTACTGTCCTGAAGCTCCTTGTAACTGACAGTCTCACTGTTGTTGAAGGCAAGCAACACTGCCATTTGGTATGTTGTGACCATGGCTACATAAGGTTTGCACAAATAATTCATTTTTACTTCACCTGTAATGAGACAAGTAGCATTTTATAAACCGATGAAAGGTGTCAAAAAGTCATCTGCAGCCTAACTACTAGCGTTCCTCATACATTTCCAGACATTCAACCCAAGTCTGTATTTAACAGCTGAAATGAGAGAATGACAACTGATGTTGTGAATTTACATATATATAATGTAGCCTACAACAACCCCCCGCCCTGATTAACTATGAATAGCAGAAAAATAGTGCAATGAAATTTATAATAATAATAAAAAAAAAAGAAATTCCAAGTAGCCTCAACACATTGCAATGCATAAACTTCAATTAATAGCTTACACATAATCTCAGAATAGTGATTAACAGGAAAGTTGTTTAAAGGAAAGATTTAAAAACAAAGTAAAATACTTGTACATCAAAAATTTTTCATATTCTTACATTCGTAAATTCCCATGAAAAACAAAAAGCACTGACGAAATCTGCCTGAAAGCAGATTTAGATTTTCTGTGTGAAGGTGAGAGTGCGTTAACAGCAACTTTCTGTTATCAGAACTAGATTTTCATTACACTGTTGTATGTTAGTATGGTTTTCACCTCCATGTGAAATGTTGCAGTGCTCAGTCATTAAAGCCTGATACTGAAAGCACTTAAAATAAAACATGATTGACTGACACTTAAGAAAATAAACTATAACTTAATATATATCTTCTAAGGTGTTTTTAACATATATTCCTATACAGTAAATACAAATATGTATTTAGGTAGATACTCACATACCTGAGTAAAATAGTATAATATTAATTCCTAAAATTATTTAATATTTATGTAAGGGACATCTGTACTACAGAAACAATTCCAGGGCAATTGTTACTAACTCAGCAGTTCTGCAGTGCTTTTTTGCAGTTAAGAACATACAACTCCCATTTTACTTGGATTTGATAAATCATAGTAAGTTTACAAAACATAGACTTTGGAAATTCTGAGTAGTAAATATTAAATTAATTTATAACATAACACGTCTGTTCACTTTATATGCAAGATAATGTTCCAACTCCCCAGTCTTTTGCTGTTTGGAAAGAAAACTTTTAGCAAGTAATTGTCAGATCATAAGTTTGGCAAAGCACTTATTTTTACCTGTACAAAGATAATGTAACCAAGTAAGCTTCCTTCCACTAAAATGCTGACTGTAAAATAATTCAAACTGCAAAACAAAATGAACATCAATTAGTCACACACATAACTAGTCACAATAGTTTATCACCACCCTACCGCCCTAATGAAGAAATACTGGTTTTATGTCCATCACACTGGATGCAAACATTGCAGATCAATTCATGACAGCATTTTCCTTTAGAAGATGAGTGATTACTGAATCCTAATTTAAGGTCTACCTCTGGTAATGAGAAAAACTTAAACAGATTCAAAGAACCTTTCCCTAAAATAGGATCAAACTCCCTAAATGCCACAATGCCAACACTATTGTACATACATCAATTTGGCTTATTCTGATTTGGTCTGGCAACTCTAATCAACATTGAGGGAAAACATACAAACAGGGACTTTGGACCTCTTTAAGAATTAGGTGTTTCTCCACCCACAAACTTGCACAGTATGAAAACCAGTATTTGTATGCTACTCAGATAAACACACATTTACAGGAAGCTCCAGCAGTCTCAGAAAAAGCTGCTGAACAGGTTGCCCAGTTACAAAGGTACTCACATATTTTGGAGTGCAATTGAAAAACTTTTTTTTTCTTTCTAAATCCTTGCCAGAATCCTAAGATTCACCCTCTCCATGGGTCAAATGATCAAATTGGGCAGTAAATAAAGACATTGTCAGACAATTTTCAAAGACTCTCCCCTCAAGGTCATGTTCTTATGTCCGATAATACAAAATTTGTATTGCCTAAATTGTACGTCACCATTAAATACACCTTAGCAAAGCTCAACATAAATATTTTGTATTTTAACAAACATTGTACAAGTAACATTTAGAATGCAATAATATAATCAAAAGCAACAAAATACTCCATCTCTACAAAGCAGAAATAATCACATAAGAAGAAAATATTTGGCTACAGTAAAACCTTTAATGTTCTGAGAAATCATAAAATCAGCTTTAAAGAAGTTTGCATGAAGCTTGACTTTGAACAGCTTCTATGAAACAAGGAACAAGAAACCTGTATTTGCATCTTAATCTCCTATTAAGACTGTTCAGATTTAATATTAGAAACAGAATCTTCTTTTATCTAAATACTAGGAGTTGGTTTTGAAGCTAAGAACCAACCTAGTTCATTTGATTGTATTTATTAGCATCTCTCTCAGGAATCACAAAGTGTAGAAGAGAGATGTGAAAAAGCTATGCAAATACATACATAAATTCAGTAAGGTATTTGGGTGACCCTCCCACATTTCATATGGACTGGAAACATGACAGCCATGATTTACAATCAAAATGAAGCAGCTCAAGTTTTTCTCTGTTAGAGTGATGATCTTTCATTTGGAGTTATTGTACATTTTCCACATGTTTACAGGAAGCCTCCTACTAACCTACCATCTGTACACTTTTTTCCAGTTCCTGAGGAATTGCAAATGTAGAGGAAGGAGCCTGAGTTAGAGGCCATGCACCAGCCTAAAAGTATTGGGAAAAATAAAAGCATTAACAACATACATATCAAGAAAAAAAGCAACACTCTTAAATGGATGTATAGCACACATTACGTCATAAGACAATCAATTGACTCTGGAAGTTTTACTGATCATTTTTTACTGCACCTTCTGCACACCCCACTGAGGCATTAATTGAGACTGAAATTTTATATCACTATTGTTTAGGGACCTAGTGGGTTAATTTTACAAAGAAATACTAGGAGTGTAAGTAATTTCACAACAATCACAAGCCATCAGTTTCCATATAAAGAAGTATTCATAATTAGAAAAATTGTACACTTTTAATCAAAACATAAAAAATAAGTACAAATAACTCAGCAGTAATAAACATACACTAGTACCTGTAGAACATATATCTGAAAACTAATTCCCAAATCAATGATTGTGTCCTGGTTTTTGATAAAGTTGTTGAATTTATTGTTGAGATCAGCACTAACACTCATGTCTGTATACATTCGGTGGAGCTTGCTGGTAAATTCATAACCACAGGCTTGCTGTGAAGAAATAATTGTAACAAGTTTCAAAGTCAAAACATTGTATAAATCATGTTCCCTCACTAATACAATATGAAACTCTAGTCAGCAGAAGTGTTGTTATATTTACAGAAAACACTAGTTACAAACTTGTAAAACAAAATCATCACATTTCTCGTAGTTTCACTTTATATACACTGATCTATATGAACAATATTGTTTTATAAAATTGAAAGACATATTTATGAAAGTCCTTGGTACTTTTACAATGTTAATACAAATTATTTGAACACAGCTAATAAAACTATCCAAAACCTCATAAAAACCTCAAATGCCTAGGTGATACTCAGACTTTTATCTTTCATAGACTACTGAAAAACTGGTTTTTCCTTTCAGCTATTTGAAACAGATTTACTGATTGCTAAGCTACCTCTGGCACCCTCTGCTGCTCCCTCTCAACACTACATACTCCTACATCTGTTCGTTCTGTATTAGAAGAATATTACCTTACCTTTAGTTTATTTATCATTGCTTCTTCAGAATCCATAGACATAGACAAACCATGAATTAATCTTTTTGCCAACATTCTGGCATAGAACTGCATTAAAAAAAACAGAGATGAGGAATTTAAGAAGCACAACCACATTCTTCAAGTATGCTTTAAATGTTACATTTTAACCTTTATTGAATATAAGAAGTTACCTTTTGGAACACATCTTTGTCATCAATGTATTTGAAAACAGTAATGAAACTTGTAAGCTTGTCTTCAACTTCATTCTCTGTCATTCCTTTTGCTGATTTCTTTAACAAGTTGTCACAGTATTTGGCCAGCTCAAATTAAAAAAAGAAAAATCAAACCCAAACCTATTTGACAAGCTTGAGACCAAATGCATGCCAAGGTATTTGCAAACTTCTACAATAGTTCGAACACAAAATAAGTCACAGTCTACAGCCTCACATTCTGTACAAGCGCTGTATTCATGGGCAAACTATACATTCTGCATCCACAGAAAATACAGTCTATATCAAAAATTAGAACCATAGCAATTTTGTATACTCTCAAAACATGTGTGCAGCTTAAGCTGTTACTACTGAAATACACACCTGAGTGTGACCCAGTGTCATATGCATGTGAAGGACCTTATGGCAATTAATTTGTTGGTTACATACAAGAATTATTACCTTCTGTGTGTATCACTTACCAACTCAGGTGCTTTGCAGATCGACTTGGGCTCCCGATAGTTGACTACTGATGTCAAAGCCTACACAGGAACATGGAGCAAAGAGAAAAATTGTCAAGGACTTAAACCTTTTTTTTAATGAAATTTGAAGAAATCAAAAAAATGCTCAGGGCAAAGACCATCTGAGATCCTATAAAGCTGAACTACGCAAAAGGGGATCAAAAAATAAACAATTAATAAAAAGATTTAAGTTACTGCTCTGTGAGAATTTGGTTGTTAACATTTTTAAGTTGAGAGTAAAGTAAAAGTGAAAGGGTAGAGGAAGAAAAATTAGTTACCGAAAACAGAAGAACAAATTAAGTTCTGATTAGAAGCTCCACATAAATATAAAGATTTTGATACACAGCAATATTATGGTCCAAAAGAATGGATAGAAAGGAACTTAGGAGTAAGTGCAGATAAAGTAGATTTGAGCAGCAGCACATCAACAGCATGTATGTTGAGCTGAAAAACTTATATGGTGTGTTCACAACAGTAAGAAACGAAAGTGCTCTTGGTTGTCGGATTTTTTCATACACTGAAGAGGAGAAAAATATATTGTTGGAAGTGGAAATTTGAAGCAATAGAGTATAAACAATATGGTGGCTAAAGAAAACCTGAATATGAAGAAAAAGGAAAGAGATAATGGCAGTTTAGAAACGAAAAAAAGATTATCATAATTATCGAGTTTCTAAACTACATGTCACATTTAAATTAGTGTTGTAAACTAACAGTGAACCAAAAACACTGCATGACCATAGCTCCTAGGAATTATAGCTCCTCTGTAGAAGGAAAATATTGTTGTTATTATTATAAAGAGAAACTGACAAGGAACTCTTCTGTACAATATCTCAACATTACAAAATTTAATTAATAGGTCCCTAGAATTCCTGTGAGAAAAGAATGCCCGACTCGACAAGAAGTAGGAAACTCTAAAGCTTGGAGCACTCTTTTGTAATAATACTGGAGGCACCAATAGCAGTTTTGATATCCACCATCAAAAATTAACAGCAGCATAATCTTTTAAGTATTTATTGTAAAAAAGTTCATTGAAGTGAAGAACTGATGTATTTAATAAAAAGTACATTGCCTATGTGCCAGCAAATGAAGTTCTCAGGCTCGTGTTACTCCACCTTCTGGTACATGACATTAATTGCAATGGAGTGAGAAATGTATTTGGTATTAAAATAAGTATTTGTTTTAAAATGCTAAATAACTATTTTATCAATGTCACAAATACAGATGGGTAATTACTATTGGTACTATCACTGGTACCTTCTTCATTATGCCTCTTCAGATTAACCTTCACTGAAAATCATCAAAGCTTAGAATCTGACCCTAACTACAAACTGCAACTACTGTAAACAGCACAAAAGAGCAACGAACTATATGCATGCATCCTGTGACAGGAAATGATAGAAAGGAAAACTATTTATTAGTTACAATTAATAATGATCATTATTAAAATTTATGATAATTAGAACTGTTATCTTCAATACCTGCATGGCTACGCATTTCAAATAGAGGAGCAGCAAGCCTCTTTCCCTAAATTTATTATTTAAATTCAAGTGCAGTTCTCTCCTGGAAAAAGTTACCCATTGTGGCAGTGATTGAACGTAAGTTTCCAGATATTCTTTGCAGTCAACTTGAAAAATCTAAGCAAAGATTCTATGGAAGTAACACCAAGAGCATTCAGAGATAATGTTTATCTCAGCAAGCAAATTCAAGTTCAAATGCATGTAAGAATTACCAAACCTCCCAAACCCCACCAGTTGTCTATTTATTATCTTCACTTATATTTACACTAAATGGATCAGCACCATTTTTGTGTTCCAAAATATGAGAAAAGAAAGGTCTTTCTTTCACAAAAAGTTTAAGCATTAAAGTGGTTTCCTTTGTATATATCTTTTCCCCTACCACTGGATTGTCTTTTGTTCCATTGCATTTCTAAATTAGAAAAACTGGATATGAACTATCTTTGAACATGTGCTGATATCTCGAAGAATTTTGGTGAGCCTGAAACAGGGTCCTGGATTTTGTTTTCCACTGCTTTGCTTACTTAAGTAAAAGTTACCTTGTCAAGGGCACTCATAAAGTGTTGATCACCATTCAAAACAGTGTTGATGAGTTGAACAAATTTACTATGTACTTCCAAAACTGACTCCACAAACTGAGTTGGCATCTAAAGAAGGTAGATAAAACAGAAAGCAAGTTAGTGAGAAAAGTAGTAGTATCTAACACAAATATGTCTACATTAGTTGTAGATTTTTTCCTAACTGGTTTTTTTTTTAATAAAAGTTATTACTACAATGAGTTTTGAGAGGATGGATTCTGCATTGCTGTACCCTCACACTATGGTGCTAGAGCACATTTTGGAAATAAAAAGTCTAGGCTACATTTACAGTCCTGCTAGCCAACCTACATTTGAGTCTATACTGCTCTCATGCTGTCTAATTTTTCCCAACATACCCTAAAATCCTTTAATAGACTTTTCAAAAATCATTAATGCTAACATAAATACAGCAATCAAGCAACTGATACAATAAACTGCTGCTTCTACACAGTGACTTCAGAGACAGAAAACCTGGATGATCCCTTTGCACCTTCCTACATAGGACAGTTACCAACTGAATTTCGTGTATGACATTCCACCATCACATTCTGTATAGAGATGACTGACATGAGCTGGAGCAGTCCCTACACACACAAGCTGAAAGGCACAAGTGCAACAGCTTGCAAGGCACTGGCTCTGTGGCGTGACTCCCCAAGTGCATTCTCAGGTCACACAGTAAAAATGTTTCAAAGCACGAAATTTATACAACGGAACAAGAATTTCACACTTTCAGATTATCTACATATGGTTGTGAATTGTCATCACCCATCACATGGGTCTGCATTTATTTCCCTGTGTAGAAACTATTAGTCGGAAAGAATAAGTTCAATAAACCTGAAAATAATTTGAAAGCAAACCATACTACTAAAGACTTCAGTCCCTTTTCAGTAAGCACAGAGGAGTCACAGAATAGTAAGCATTCCTCTGCAGTCAGTAATGGAATGAATGTACAACAGCTTGTGTTTATGTATTATTATAGACAGAAACACTGGACGGCTAAAGTCACCACCTTAAAGTGAGCACAGATCTAGACAGCAAGATGTACACATACACAAATACAATGTCAAATGAAAGCTTGTTGTTTGTCTCTGAACAGCAATCCTGGAGAAACAAAAATGGAATTGAGTAATTTAAATAGACATGAACTGAAAAAAAGTTTAACACACTTAAGTAAAATAAATAAGATACAATATTTTCAGAAATTACATGACAATATGAGACTACAAAGCTATTATGAAAACCACCACATTGAAATCACGAAAGGATGAAGTCTTTACAAAATGGAATTGCTGGTTTCTAATATACCAGAACAGCAAATGCTGCTGACTTAAGAGAAATTCAGGAAAAAAATACATACATGGAACAAAAGGACCTACTTGCCCTGACAGTATTAAGCAAACAACAATGAGAAATACCTAGCTGCAGTTGTTTCTCATTAGATCACAACAATTACAACAATCAACTCTTAGGACAGGTAAGTGTGGCACAGCTAACCATGTTGATGTTTTAATTTATCTATCATGTTCCAAACCAATTTTATATAGCCAAAACTAAAGAAAAAAACAGGATAGACTAACAGGAAAAGGGCAAACACTTAATCAAGAATGTTAATCAAATAGTCATTTCAGCTGTCTGAAAACTCACATTTTCCTGAGAAAGATTGCTGGTTGCTCTAAGGCCCTCATCATGGATATGGTTTTGTAGTTCCTGAATCATATGAGGTAAACCACTTGACACAGCACGAAGTAGAGTATACATATTTGCCATGTCTGTAACAGAGATGCATTTTTATAGAGTACACTTAGAAACACTACAATTTAACACTTAATATAGTATCATAATTTCACACAGAACTTTTAAAAGACTACAACGAGACCAAATGTTTTGAAAGAAAAAATTAACTGGATCACTGACAAAAGAAAAAAAGGGAAGAGTAGGGCTATTATCAGTATTTACTGAGTCCTCCATTGTGACTACCTCACTCTTCCAATACTGCTTCTTTAGGAGAGACTTGAAGAAGAGAGGTGGACTAGTGTGGAGAAACAGTGTGCCAGTTTATTTTAAACCATGGCCTCCCTAAATCTCCCTTAGCAGTAGCTGACTAAAATCAGTTTAGATATCTTCTTCACTTCTTGTTTGCCTCCAGTGGCAGCTAGAAATTTCTCTCAGGTTAGAAAAGCTCTAAACAAGCAACTGTTATTTTTATTGTATTTCGCCCCTCCGCACCCCAAAAAAAAGAAACCAAACAAAACAGATCCAAACTCTGATCAAACTTGAAAAATTCCCTGGAAATGGAACACACTATTGCTAGATACAATTTCAGTTTGACTGTGAAAAATAATTTGTTTCACATAAGAGATACCACCTTGCATGCAAGAATAAGCATTCTTTCAAGGGTAAGAGGCATGTAGTCATCAGGAAGCATGTTTTTTTTAGTTAGGCAGGGAATATAACTATAAGACATCTCCTTCTGTAAAAAGGATTTGGGATGAGATAAAAAGGATTCAGGATAATAAAAAGTGGCTATGAAAAGAAGCCAAAATATTTTATAAGCCTGACCTGTTAAGTGATGATGAAGAAATCTGTAAAGACAGAGCCATTGGTTTACAAAAGAAAACACAAGCATAAAATATGATCAGTTCTACAGGACACAGGACTTCAGTGTTTTTAAGCTGACTAAGACAAGGAAAGAGAGCATTAGCTGAAAGAAGTGTTGTTAACAGTAAAAAGAAGGTTTTGACTATACACTTGGAAGAATAAAAATGAATTACATGATAAAAGAAAAGGTTTTAATTGGGATTTCTAGATAAGTAACATTAGTTGAAACTGCTTACATGCACAGAAGATCATTGAAAAAAGCTAGGAAATTGCAATGCTAAATGAATAAAACAAAACCCATTTCATTCTTTTTGTGACCAGTGAGACTTACCACTTCTTTTCTCCTGTCTGATAATATTGTGACATTCTGCATGTAGAAACTGCAAGTGATCAGCTACCATCCTCTGCTGGCATTCATGACTTACTTTGACATATGAGCTGGGATGCAAGTACTTCCGACATCGCATTTCTTCATCTTTTAATCTACCTAAAACCTGCAGACAAGAGTTTAAACGGCGAGCTGAAGAAATACTGACAACCAACATAGAACCAGAATATACAGCAGTGTATGTACTTGAATGAGACACAAGAATAAGTAATAAAGTCACAGAAAATCTTGTGCAGGATGCTGAAAAATTAAATTGTTCTTCTAAATCAGGCTATTACTGAATGAATATAATCTAGTCCGAGTACTGACTAAGCTCAGTCATTACTAGATGTTTAACAGCATTCCATAGTTCTCATCTCGAAATTTCTTTTTCCCTTTAATTTTGTGACCAGTCTTCCCCAATTTCTCTTACCATACTTCTTATTACTTCGGAGAAAGTTTTACCACAATACCTAATAAAAAGAGAACTGTAAGAATCACTTTACTGTTCCAAATCCATCTGCTTGTACATAAGCATATGCTCAACAGGTACAGGAGTACGTCGGAGCTATTAATAAAAATTCTTTTTATAACTCAATGAAGGAAATAGGCTTTATCATAAGATAAGTCATATGAATACTGCCATAAAAGCACTTACATCCTGTGAATGAGGGGAATCTAGGGAGAGTAGTGCAGCTGCAGACTGCTAATGATAGGCAAAATTGCTTTTGGTTTAGTTTAAGTCTTAGTCTGTCCCTGAATTTCACCACTGGTGTGTAACCGTTAGCTTAAAAGCAATTTCACAGCCCTCTTCTCAGCTCTTCTATCTTGCTCATGTGGACAGTATAGAACCAAGAACTGACTCCTAGTGTTGTACTAATCTTTGTTTTCTCAAACAAGGTGTAAGAATTACAAGTAATTTAACCACAACATAACTCCATACACCACAAAGCAAAATGAAAGAAAATCCACCTCAGAGTATGTAATTTTTAATAATGCTTTGTAACAACTTAAGAGTCTTCTCTAACCACATAATGCTAAAACCCTGTTACCCTACTCCAAACTGAAAGAAAATAAGGAAGTGAGGAAGTAATACTGATCGACCTGATGTGTGTTTTAATTTTTGTCTTTTTTTAAAATTTTATCTTTCATGGCATTGATTCATCATTTATTATGAAATATTTTGATACTGACTGTCCATCACTAGCAAGGTTTGTAGTTTATATCCAGATTAACCATATCACTAAAAAGTATCATTTCAATTGCATGAAAGCATAACACAAAGAACAACTATGAGAACTGTAGAGGACAACATGTATCATCAGTAAAATGATTTTAATTATTGCATGTGTATTGAAGAATTTCTTACCTTCTCCATGTACTGTGAGCAATTTGACTCTTGCAATAGGTTTGAAGCTTCTTGTTTATAATACTCCCCTGTTTCATTCAGAAAAGGACACTCAAAAATTTCCTGATAAAACTATAAAAGAGATTTTTTTTTTTTAAGGACAAATATACTAGATTGACATTCAAAATTTAAAATACATAACCAGAACTGTGTATCTACCTTTAGGGGGAATTTTTTCTTATACTGTTCAACATGAACAAAGGAGTTAATAACCCCATGGATTACTTTCTGGTTTGGGTCTTCTCCACAGCGATCACTGAAACAGGCAAAGCAAACATTTATGAGAATGCAGGTATCTGGTGTAACTCATTTATAGCCAAATGAAATAAAATTGGATGAAAACATTTTCCAGTAAACTTCTTGGCTTAAATTGGCAAAACTGAAGAAGATTAATCTTAAAATAAAAAATGCACTTCTCTCATATACATTTAAATTTTTGAGATAATAATTCATATACTGTTCAAAAGCATTTAAAGGTCATGAAATTTCCAAGTGTTTGCTAAGGATATAAGTATTCCAAATTACATATTCTAAGCAAGTAGTTTAAAAGCTACTTTAAGTTCCATCTTGTATTTGTAGCCTTTATTATATAGACTACCTTAACACTCTTGCCCCTTCCAAAAAATCCATCATTTTTACCAGCATCACAACAAGAAGCATGCTATTTTCTTTTCTGAATATCTACTATTCAACATGTAGATTTCAAGTGGAACAAATAACACACCTGGCCCATTGTCACAATATTTAACCATACATCAGAAAAGGAAAACCTTACATCTTCCAGTCAAGTTCTTAGCTTCAAATGAAGGAGTTGAAGAAAATGTTATCTATAATTCCATTCAGTTGAAAATAGAAGTAATTAAAACGAGTGTTTTGCATGCTAAAACCATTAGTGTTCAGTCCTTTGCAAAGACTGGAAATCACAGACCGATACTCAACACAGCAGAGGCTTACTCTTAAGACATGAAAAGTTCTAAAAACTGACCCCTTTTCATATGCACTTTACAACAAAGTAAAAAAATATTCCCTAACCCCTAAGGTGTTAAATAGGACTAAAATATGATTTACAAAAGTATATTTATGATTAAGCATCGAACACAAACATTACCATATACCCATCTAGGCTGGAGTGAAATGGGAGAGAAGTAAGTTTGCTAATGTCATTTATTTTGGTTTGTAATCAGGAAGAACTCCAGAGGATGGCCATGAGCTGTGGAGGTTTACCAGGACAGCCACAGCAGCAGTCATTGTGTTATGCACACCAGACCATGTATTCACAACACTGTTAATTATGGATATTGTTTTCAAACACTAGTGTTTTCTCAGATCTGAAAACTTAAGCTCATGATGGGTGGAAAGAATCAGCTCTCTTAACAGATTACGAGCAGTCACTGTATGGTTTATGCAGCTTTATTACCCATTACAAATGAACTGAACTGATGGGTTCCATGAGGGATGGTCTGATTTTTTCACCCAGGGAACAGGATGATTTCCTCTGGTGGTGGGAGCTGAACCAATGGAATAAACCTGTGTTTGGGTACATGTAATCACACTCCCTGCATCCTCACCAACATTCCTCTGCCGGGCTTGGTTTGTGATGGAAGAGGCAGCAGCACAGAATCACAGAAGGGAAAAGTGAAACATCTGCCCTGGGCCTGCAACTCCACCCCAGAAGGGCCCAGGGGCATGGAGAGCTGCAGGATGCATGCAGCCTGTGAACATAGGGCTATGCCATGGAGTGTAGGAGGCCACAGAACTAAAAGCATATGAGCATATTACAAAGCAGGGCTCTGGCAAGAGACAGCCCAGCCCAGCTCTCACATGCAGGGCTCTGGACCTGGAAAGGATCCTGGACCAAGTACACAAACCCAAGCAGCATTACTGGAGGAACGGCTCAGGTCCCAGCTTCCCTCCGCTCAGTTCACGGGCCACTTCAGACCTTAGCCCATACACAGGTGGGAGGGGAGGGGGCAGCAATGGCCAGACACAGGGGACTAAAAGGACAATGTACATTAGGAAAAAGCTGTATAAGTACAGGAGACATGTGCCACAGAAGAGCTGGAAGGAAGGAAACAAGCTTTTGAAGCAGAGGTCAGATGGCACAAAGGTGATAAATGAAAACAAAACCAGCATAGAACAGGTCTTGCCTGCTCTGGCAACCACTTCAGGTTTTTATTTACACCAATGGCACTCTGCTCCCAGGAATTTGTAGTGCAAATGACTACTTTCAACAACATTTGACCGAAGTTTTAAGTACGACTTTCACAAAAGTTGTAGTAGTAAGAGCAACTGCCGCACTAAAATGGAATCGGTGACCCTGCAAAGGCAGAAGTCTGTGAAATGTTTATTTTCCTTCTTGGCAGCTGTCAGCAAGCAATACAGATGCATAAAGTCACAGAGCAACAGCAACACAGGTTGAAGCAGGGATGTCACAGGATATCTTGGGTAAAAGGGTATGATGGTATTTGGAAAGGAATCTGGATAAAAAGATAAAGTGCTAGAAACACAACTTCCACTAATTCAGGAGGTAACAAGTTTCTTTTTTCAAAAGAAATGGAGAAAGCTACAAAACACATGCACAAGAAAGTTGTACTGGTTTATATTAACTCCATCTTGTTCCTGTCTTAAGGCTCAAGGTAGCAGTGGATGTGCAACATGGATTGTACAGTTATTACTACAGCCCGAAAGAAGAACATTTTTAAAATTTTAGGTACAATAATAAATACCAGATTCATTAAAAGGAGATTCGATCATTCAAAAGAAGTGCTCTGCTGTGTCAGACCAAGAGTCTTTCCAGGCCAATTACCTACAGAATTCACTGTAAACTAGATGAGCCTGTTCTGAACACTTTTTGAAAAGTTAGCTTCCAATAGCTTTAATTTCAAACAAATGGTATAGCTAACATATCAGCTCAGACAGGAATAGATTCAGTTAGTTAGAAAGTGTTAGTTATCTTTAGTAGAGAAGCCTCTCTCGGTTAGTCCATACTAATCACACTGTCATTTGAGATAGCACCTGAGTAATTTCCAAATTATTTCTGTTTAAGAATTTCATAGATGAATTTTCTCACAATTCAAGATCTTGTCGGCTTCCTGTTGTGTTGAAACAAAAATGCTTAAGTTGATATTCAGCTTGCCTTGTAGGAGGAGTGCTTGGGCTAGAGGGAGGGGGAAGAAAGTGTTATACTCAGAACTCTATATTAGGAGTGCAGTCAGACAAGACAAGCTTAAGTGATTTAAGATTTTTCTGCTGTTCAAGGGGGCTAATCCTGCTCCCTTTGGCTCAGTCACAGGCCTTCATCTCTCTTGCATTGCTTTGGCACTCATCTAACACTTTGCTGAATTGACTCATTGTGCCAATCTGGAGAAATATTAGCCAAGACTGTTTTCTGCCACATTAGCAGTTGAGCTGGGTCACTAAGGGACTAGGTGAGCACCAAATTCAGCACATCAAAGGTGGTAGAGCACAGCCTGCTCCTTTTTGGTGTCAGTAAACTCTTAGATCAGTTTAGCCATCTTGTTCAGCTGAGCCACATGCCACTACTTATTTCTTTATTTTTATGTACCAAAAAAAGTTTATTGTCAATTTTAATGTATAATGTATTGCACAAACGTATTGCTTCTAAAAAGTTGGTGTGCTCAAGACTTTAGTCAGAAGCTGCTTAAAAAAATCCAGTTAAATACATTGTTAAAGTAACATCTGAAAGAAAAATTTGTGGCTCTGCTTCCCTACCTTTTCCAGTACAGTAAGAAAGCTACTTTTATATGAAACCAGTTGATTACAGTGCTGGTTATCAACTCCACATATTGTTGTATGCTATGCAAACTTCCTGCCTAGTAGTTCAACTGTCCCATCTACATAAATTTAATTTTTGTTAAAGCTTTGTAATAAAAAAGCTTTAAAGTTTTGTGAACCATGCACACACAAGTACTATGAGGAAGGTATAGAACAGAGGAGTTTTTAAGCATATACATGTATTAGTAATTTTATTAAAATTTTTAGGTTATATTATTCCCATGCATATTCTTGCACGCCTGACAGATATAACTTATGGATATACATTTTTCATAGACCTTGTTTAATCCCTGAATTACTGAACTCAATGCCAAAAGACATTTAATAGTCGCTTGCAGCAGAGTCTTTAAAACTGCCTCTTAAAAGCTGTATTGACCACTGAAATTACAGCAAAGAACAGCAACAAGCCTACTGTTACATGCAAAGGCCATCCTCAGAATCCCCACAGGAAGCCTGACATTTCATGATAGCAGGAAAAACCAGCTACAAGAAGTAGTTCTCTCTTATGTAATTCATTAAATGATATGCAGATTGCAAAGTGGCTAGAAGAAACTTAATATGAATTGTTAGACGTGTATTTTGAGAAGCAGAACTGAATTAACATCGCTGAGATCACACAAAAGACTCCTTAATAAAGAACGGGGGAAAAATCCAGATCCAGCCATTAGAGACAATGACTGAAGTTGTATTTCAAAGTTTCTAAATAGTTTAGTAACAAATAATGTCAACTTCTTACAGTCTCAAAAGCTAATTCCTCCGAAGGCAGTGACAGCTTTGATCTAAACACCCTTGGGAGGTCTGCAGTCAGCCTCAAGCTAAATACAGACCACTACTTTTAAGGGGCATCAGATGTCTGTTGAAAAAAGGTTTTCACACACATTTCCACTCCCACCCACCAGTGAAATACATACAATAACTAAGACAAGTCTTCAGCATCACTATGCTTGATGTAACAAAGGAGAATGTTCTCCACCACCCTGAATTAGGGAATTTTTAGTAAAAATAAATTGTTACGAGTAAAAATGGATAAAGCAGTATCAGTCCTGGTTACAAAGGAACCATGATTCAACAACCAGAAGCAAATAAATACCTCCTAGCTTCAGAAATGCCATCCAAAAGAGACATCATATCAGTTACTTTGTTGTCAAATATTTAATTCAGGAATGAAAAATACAAATAAAATATTAAAATTAGGTTTTCAATGCCTTACAAATTTTTTTCTGGCCAAATGCATGTTCAACCTCAATCTGCCAGATTACCTCACTCCCTCAGTTTACTTAAACTAGTCTGGTCACCTGAGTAATCACTTTAAAAAAACCCCCAGTCATTAGGCAACTCCAGAGTTATCCTAAATAGTGGGAGAAGTGTGGAAACTGATGGAACCTATAACTACACAGAAGATCTGTGGTAGATCTCAAAATTTCTGTTTATTCATAAATAAGAAGATACTTTAAAGGTTAAATAAAAATTTTAAATCAAAACTTTAGAAGTCCCAAGCCCTTTGGCCTTGTTTAGAAGTAAAAAACAGTATTCAGAAATAAAATAACTTTCCCTCAAACTGCAAAAAATAATTATCCTCATTTCATTTAAGTCAAACACCAAAAATGTTGAGTGAAGGTACCGATCTGAAAAACAGAAACCTCATAACTTAGTCTTCCTGGCAGATAAGCAAGAATTGTTCTGGGGACCATGAAAAACAAGATAGCTTCTCTGGCTTTGGCAAATCTTTGCCCAAGGCCTGGTTCTTAAGTTTACTGACAGCACACAAGCTAAAGGCAGTCAGCATCAGGGGGTGAAAATGGCAAAAGGCATGGACCTGGACAATTATTCTAACTCTTCCCCTATCCCATTGATAAGAAGGGTTGCTGAAACAGAAAAGATCACTGCTCTGAGGTCACAGGGAATTAATTGCCTTTTTTCTACACATGAAAGCCACAAATACATAGCTACAGTGAGAAAAGCTGACAGACCATCGCCATCAGATAAGAAGTTACCTTAAAAAAACCAAACAGAAGTCTGTGAAAGTCCACGGATTTTCAAAGTAAAAAACTGCAATACCCCCACATTATGTTAAAGCAAGAAACAATCAAGCACTCACTTTTTTATTTCTCGGAGGAGCATCCGAATAAGGATGGCCTGCAGTGGCTCAATCATTAATTTTCTCCACATATCAAGAGCTAGCTGTCAGGACACAACACAAGTTTATATCAATAATAAGTACATTAAAAAACCCCTGAAAACCACCAAACCAAACCCAGAACAATACCAAAGATGACACAAATCCCCATTCAGTATTTAAAAAATTCAGTTGTTACGTAACCTCTTCTTTCTCTAGTCAGGCAGTACCTGAATGCAGGGTTTCCAGCCTGCATTCTTCCTACACATCTAATAGAACTGATTCATTCCTTGGTTCCACTCCATCAAGTATTCTCAAATGCATATAAGGACCCCAAGCAAGTTGGTTACAAGGGCAGATTTTGAGAGTACACATAAACAAAACATCTGCACAGTAACAGGTAAGTAACATACCTTCCTACCCAAAGTGTCTGAATGGGCACAAACACCAGTATTTCTAACAATGATTGCAAAATAAGCCTCCGCTGACAAAAGAGAATTTCTTTTGGCCAATTTGTCAGAGGTCAGAGTCAAAGATACAGAATCCCTTCATCCAGCACACAAAGAACATCTCCAAACTAAGATTTTTACATCTTAAGCAAGGTCACTGTCAAGCTAAGATTTGGCTTCAAATGGAATTCAAATCAATTCACATTAGGGATAGGCCATCCTATTCCTAATATTTCATCAGAAGAATCACTCAAGTGGACTCAAATATCTCAAATTCTTATGGGTGAAGTAGTTGTTCCCAACATATACCATTTTTAAAAACACAATTGCAATAGTTCAAATGAGCTTTTACACTTGATCAAAGTCAGATTTAAAGCCCAAAAGGGATAATGTGATCCCTTATATACAGGGAATAACCACACATATGAAACCCCCAAAAACACCTGCCAGGAAGTGGTAGACTGGGAAAAAATGGAACTGCAAAGTTCAGTAAGGATAGAGGGAATATTGCTTCTAAGAAAGCTTTGACACAACTAAGAGATCATTAGCTTTAAAAATTAAACTATTGATCAGGTATGTCTTAATTGAAAGCAGGCACATAGCTATCAGCTACCAATCTGACCCACTCTGTGAAATAAATCTTCCTTTTAAAGAGTAGACAAATGAACTTGTTCTGTCTGTCCAAGCTACTCAGCACCCATGCTGCAATACAGGGTTCAGAAGGTAAACCTGACACAACTGCATCATAAGCAGGTTAAAGAAAAGGTAAGGGTTTGCTTATAAATCCAAAGACAGATCATGTTTTGAAATCAAAGTTGTCCTAGGAGTGATTTTCACTGTCTTGATGTGTGGAGAGTAGCTGGAGAACAGTTAAGTTTCTGTAAAACAACAGAAATGCATCCAGTACAGAATGAAAGAAGCCAGCTGAAAGAAGCCAGCTCTGGAGAGAGAGAAGAAAGGGAAGGGAAAAAAAAAGGAAAAGAACTAACACATTTTGTGACTATGAGGTGAAGAGAAACAAGCTCAGGTAGATCTGTTCTGCAATGTGGTCCCTAGCATGGTCCTTCTCACACATGAGCTACCAGTGGGAAGCAGATTCAAGCTGCCTATTGGAATTTTCTTGTCAAATAAACTATAGACAGATCAATCCAGCAACTTGATGTATTAGTTCAAGACAGTTTCTCCCTCTTGAGGATAAGGACTGATCTTACTTCTCCAACTAGACTGGCAATACTGAACATGGCAGTTTTCTCCATTTTCAAGAATCTATTTCTGGGGGAAAAAAACCCCAGAAGGCACATCTTAAATGCCTCCTAGCTCAGGGCTCCCACAGAGCCATTGAAAACTCAGGAGTCTGAAATCATTGATAGGAGCTCAACTCAGAAAAGCAGTCTCCTTCACCATGCATTCATAACATAGAGAGGGGAAAAAAGTAATCTCTTGCAAGCACTGGCAGACTATTTTCATTAAGTGATCTCATCTTGTATGTTTCCTACTACAACAATTACTGAATGTCTGGAACACTTGTGGGGATAAAGAACTGTTTGAAGCTGTGCCCGCACATCTCACACAATCACCTCCACTCTCTGTTACACGCCTTGGAAGAACTAAGCAAGAATGTACTTGTTTAAGATTACTGAAAAGCTCCCAAAGTTTCATTACCACAGAAGAGTGATGTTGAGACAGAAACTTCAGTATGAAAAGTGCAGTTCCACTTCTAAAAATACTGGGCATTATTTCTGTAACTTCATGCTGAGACTGAAGAGAGCTATATATAAAATAAACATGTTTGCCTTTGGGTAGATAAAGGCCAGATCATCTCAGTCATCTAAAAAGGTATAAATGGTAATTCTTTCCATTCTAAAGTGATGAACAACTGAAATATTTTGAGTTCTGCCAAAGCCCCTTGTACAATCCAAGGAATAAAAGATAGAATGGTACAGGAACCATAATGAAAGAGAAAATGCTTTCAAAACAAAGACTTGATAAACTTGCCGAGTGCCTTGTAGGTCAAGAAATGGAGCAAAGAATTCACCAAAAACAGTGCTGCAATTTAATACATTAGTGTAGGACTCAAGTCTCCATTACTTTTCAGGACAAAGAATTGACTGCCATAAACCCAATCCTACACCAGTCATGAACAGATACTACCTTTACTGCCTAGAGATTCTCAAAAAAAGCTTTTACACTTTGTCACATCAAGAAATAGAAGCCTAAAAAGTAATGTTTCAAAGGCTTCCAAAAGCAAAAGTATACTGCTTCTTCAACATGTTTTCTAGATAGCAGCATCACTTAAGAATCTAAAGTTTGTTTGCAAAGAGGGTCTTTATCACATTTTAAACTCAGGTTCTCCAACAGTTTTCACATTTGCTTTTTTTCCCTGCCAGGTCACTCTATTTTTCTACACCAAAACTGCAATCTCATTTTAAAAAGGGGACAGTGCTTACATCTTCTACAATATTTCTGTGACATAAAAAAGGTAAAAATTTCAAAGGACAAAGCTGAACTCGTAGCACTTCTGAATACAGTTTATATCCAATCCCACTTTCAGAGATACCAACCTCTCCAATTTCCATCAAAGGTTCATTCATATCCACCCCTCCATAACCATACTGAAGATCAGCTTCAGTCAGTTTGTTCTTCTTAATAAACTGTGTGTTGAGGTACCTGTAGAAATAAAGATATTCTAATCGAAACAGGCAAAAAGTTTGGGCTTTTTAAATTAAACTCAGAATTGTGGAATGTCTTCCACATCAAAAAATACAACCTCCTTTAACCAATGCCATTGCTATTTGTAGGAAAATGTTACAATACAAATGACCTCAATTTAAAGGAACTTACACCACATTAAAACAGTAGTGTTAGTAATTGAAAGATCAACCAGGAGCCTGAAATATACTGTCAGCATTTTCTTGGTGAGCAATATACTTGTGTAAGAATCCAGCCTTTCAACATGCACTGCTATGTTAATCATACATACATACATGTGCAAAATAACTGCTAAATTCACTGATTAGAATTAGACTATTAGTATTTTAATGACAGAAAAACACCCCTACTATCAGATATTTTTAAGTTAAAAGTATTTTCTTCTATCTGTACCGTTTATTCTTTTGTGTTTCTCTCAGACTGAAACAGAGAAGTACTGCTAATTTTAACAGCACAAACTTTTGTCAGTTATGATCCCTAACTCAGGTCATGGTTACTAGATAACAGGCAGATTACAAATTTTAAAGAGAAGACTTTGCAGAAATTATTTTAATTGACAGTTATAAAGAAGAAATGCTATAAATGCTATTTTTTAATTCAGTATTTACTACTGTATGCATAGTTTTTTTAAAGAACACACACACAAAAAAAGGATTCTGTACAAGACCCACTAAAACATCCTTGATTCTCAGTATTCTCATAAAACAAACACTATAACATTTTTAAACTGAACCATTCTCCTTTTCTTTCCCAGATAACTGGGAAAAAAATTTCTAATATATTTCATAAATCCACTTTTAGTATTTCTTATATTAGAAATGCTTAAATGAGGCAACTGAGAATGTTTTCTTAATTTCTGATCTAATCAGAAGTTTTGAGATGCCCAGTTTCAGACACTGAAAAGAGCCAGATTACTGAAGCACTTTAAGAGATTCAGGCTTCAGAGGCTGCACCAGACTAGAGATGTCTGAACACTCTCGGCATGAAGGCAAAAGCCAAGCAAAGGAGCAAAGGAGGAACACACTGTGATATCCTGCGAACTTGAAAGAATTTAGGACACCACAGAGTCCAAAGAAGGAAGACTTGTCACAGTGCAGTGATGACAAACTGGAGTACAGTGGCCTGAGCTACTTTCAGACTCTTAACAGAGTACTGTGAACCCCGGTGCTACCATTGGTACCAACCATGGACTGTAAATGCAGATCTCTCCAGAAGGCTCCAGGCCCTTCATGTCATATAAAACCTGTGAGGACATCAGGAGCAGCTGGAACACCTGCAGTAAGCAGGCATGCTCCTTGCTGGCACATGGGGAAAGCTGCCAATCTGCTTTTTCTCATTAAACTTGCTAGAAAGGAAAGCCCCACGCTCCCCTCACTCACCCCCTCTCTCTTCCATCAGTACATACGGAAAGAGAACTAAGAGTAGAATGTAAAACTAAAAATTGCTATACCTTGATATGCTGGTATTATTACAAATATTTTAAAGACAAAATGGAACAAAGCAAAAGCTGCACCACATGTGTTTAGTTTTCAGGATTTTATTATGAGCAACTGTAATACTTCTTTCTTTTTTCTCCCCTTTAAATGACTTAATTTCAATTTGCTGGATAAGAAAACCCTCCAACCACTTGAAATAAAAGTATGCAGATCAGATTTTTTAAAAGTACCTATGACACCAGTTACAGCACCAAGACACTGGTAAGGCCTAATGTCCAGCATTGTTTTTATCTATTATTTTTATCATCAGAACTAACAAAAACAACAACTGAAGAAGTTTCTTTCAGTGTTCCTTATTCCAACAGTTTTATCACCTTGGTTTAGTCATGCACATATGGGATTTTACTTTTCAAACAGAATCCAGATTTGTTTTCCTACCAAAATGCACGGAGAAGGGTAGGTGAAACAAAAAACCAAACCAAAATCAACACTGGAGAAAGAAAAGATTTAACTCATTTGCCAATTAAGTGATTGATCTCGCATTTTATGAATTTTGCTCAAAAGTGTCTCACATTCTAGTAGTGCTTCAAATATTGCCTATCCGATTAGAAGCAGAGATGCAAGCCTAATTAAATTTTAAAGGAATCTATTTTAAAATAACTTTCAGATTACTAGCTGTAGACATTAATTTAATTTCTGGAAGAATTATACAAATTAGAACCTGGGATACAACAGAGTCAACTAAATTATGGTACTTTTCTGAGAGCAGGCATGCAAGTAAGAAAAGAACTCCAACTGCTTTATAAAAAGCAGAATATCTTCTTATGGCATTTACAAGTACTTTCACCCAAAATATTCTCTCAAAAAACAAAACAGTGACATAATGACATTCAGTTAATGAAGTGCTTCCAGTGCATGAAAGTCATTATGATTCTACTACTCAAGCACTGAATTATTTCTTGTCTTGATGTGGGGTCTTCTAGTTCCCATTACAATGTATGTTTCATTATTGAAGAGAAAAATCATTCTTTCACAAAGTCATACCCTTTAGAGACTTTTAAAAGATCGTACATAACAAAATTCAGAATTTCAACACAAGGAACAAAGTAACAACTTTGAGGTGAAAATACTTCTAAAAGAACACCCTAACAAGTACATTTTCTGGACCAAAACACAATATACAAAGCAGGAAAAACAGTTAGGATGGGCAAGCTGGTGTGAAATATGAGCTTATGTAAATGTACAGGTTGGTTTATGTACATAATATCTGTCCGGGAAAAAAATGCCCTCGCTTGTTTAAAAATAAAACAAAAAATTAAGTTCCACCATGAGAGAAGTATTTTAATTTGTTTGTTTATTACCAGAGGTACACAAGCTCTCAGGAAAACCATCACACAAAGCAGAATCAGTGAGATGCATATATATTACATAGTTGTTGGGTTTTTTTCCTTTATCAACTCGCCAGTTATGCCAGACACATTATGGAACTAAAGTCTGCAAGCTCAGGATAGACTCCATCACATCTGTTCCCAGTGTGATAGTGAAAATTTAATAGAGTCTACAAGATCGCACATACATCTCCTAACTTACTAGAAAAGGTCCTGAAATCCTTTGGAAATCCACACATCATACCATCAATTAAGTACAATAGGAAGTGCCTCTTAAATTATATTTACCTACTGGATGTCACATGCATAATAGACACCAGAATGTTCAATTTACATTCCCAGTGGGATTAAAATCCAAATCCTAGTAAATCCAAAGCCAT
Organism: Edolisoma coerulescens; assembly: GCA_013397115.1. NCBI lineage: Eukaryota > Metazoa > Chordata > Aves > Passeriformes > Campephagidae > Edolisoma > Edolisoma coerulescens. Next base: position 1,532,642 of record VWZW01004314.1, on the reverse strand, counting down.
ATCAATACAGTTACAATTTTAGCAACTCAGAAATGGGTAAGTTTTCTATGCTCAAGCTATCATTATTAGCAATGAAATACATTCACAACTCAGGAAAGAGCAGAGTTATAAAAATAAAAGGGTTTAGTTGTGTTTTTATTTATAGATTTGGCTGTAATCTACTGAAAAAAAAGAAGAGAGTAAAATTGATTGCCTGTATACCAACTATTAGTTTCTTAAGTTGTCAGAAAAGGAGCAAGGAGAAGTTTTCACTCCCTCTCCAATCCCTGCAGCTCAAACATTCACCTGAAAATAAAGGACCCAAAGAGCACATCACCTTGTCTGAAAGGTCCCTCTAGAAGGGAGAACTGTGGTTTTGCCGAGGTACGTGGCAAAGCTTTGAATCAAGCAATGCTGGTTCAACTGCATACTGCAGTCCAGTGCCAACCTTGTAGAACTCCTAGAATTATGAGTTTATACACTGCGGGGTTAATGAGCACCAACACATTTGGCACTGCAACATCAAGTACAATACAATAGTAATGAAAGAACTTTAGGAACCACCTTGGACACTTACCTGTTGAGACATTATTCCTTCTTTCTCATGTTCTGCTACCATAACTATATTCTCTCCAAAACTGACCTGAGGCATATTCATCTATTGCTCTCTTTAATCAACACTCTTCAACTTAACCTGTGGATCATTTTAATAGTTTGAAAGGTTTAACAACTCTTTTGCAAAGCTTACCTGTATAAACAGTCCATATAGTCTGCCCCTTTGCTATACTCTTCCCAGTATCTGTGATACATAACCAGTACTTGTTCTTCAGCTTCCAGAACTCTCTGTGAAGGCACACCCCCCCCCACACACACACTAGAATTAGTATGAAAATAGCACACATACTTAGAAAATTATCACGGGATCATAAGTTTGGAATAGCATTTGCATATTTAGAATTGTGGCAATGACCAAAAAGCTTAACACATCTTAATACTACCAAGTTTTGGTAAGACAGCTACACCACCTGGACCTGCTTTATTTTGCACTTAAAAATAGCAGTCTCTCTACTGTATTATTTTCTATTGATCTTTTCAGAAGTACCTGCTTGAATAAGCCTGGTTCGTATTCTCACGTCATACTGGTGGGATAACCCACAGAACCATTCTCTCACTGACACAGATCAGTTTTATATTCACACAGCCACATGCACTGCACACTGGAGGAAACTGACCAACTATACCCATTTAAAACCACTATGCCTTACTGGATGGACAAGCCCTTATACTTACCAAGAATCATAGAATAAAACGAGTTTAACAAAGCACAGATACATATAAATGTAAAACACATTTAAGTTTTTCAAATCTAGGCCCAAATCTTATGAAATTTAAGCAAATCATCATCTAAAAAGCTCCTGAACATCTCAAAATAGATGCATACTTCAGACAAGTAAGTTCAACAACTTAAACTAATTAGTACGATTTGTGAGGGAGGATGAGATCCTAGGAATTAAACTTTAATTCCCTCTAGAGTTCATATTTTAAAATCTGGCTCAAGCAGCAAAGAAGCCTATGCAAAAAATCCAAAAAAAAGGCAAAAAAAATGATGAAAGAGGAAAGCTGGTAGACAGAACAGAATTGAGAATGCTTTCCTCTGCAGTATGCATTTTGCAAAGGTTTTGCAATGTTATTTCAGAGACAAGTGGTGGATAGCAAATTTAAAAAATGGATGTATGCTTTCCACTACTTCCCACAGCTTCTGCTGTGCTGGCACCTGCTTGATTATCCTAAGTGAGCTCATTCAGCTCACTAAATAAATGAGGAAGAACTTATTTGGCAGAGTTCTCTGCTAGTTTAGTGAACTGACTTAGTACATCAGAGTGTCAGAATTATCCTCTCTGTAACCAGTGGAACTGCCCATTAAGACACCCAGCCTATCTTGTCACTCAGGTACCTAAGCATGAAGCCATTTAGCAGCACTATCCAGAATTTGCAATGCTTTACCCCCTATAAAGACACTAAAGACAGATAAGCATCTTATTTAAATCTGCATCTGTTTTTACTGATATAAAAGGAGGCACCGTTCATCTATCCTATCTATTAAACACAACGAATCATGATTCTGATGAAATTTGCTGTCTTAGCTGAGGAAACAGAAGTTAACTCACAGCTATATAGATATACCAACATTGTTATTCACCATAATAAATAGTTTGCTATTATTTCCTCTCCTCCCAAGCATTTGTGTTATTTCCCACATATTTCAGAAGGTTTTTGTTTGGTTTTTTAACAGAGTATATAAAATCAGTTTCCAAGACTCAGGAGTAGATATTTTTCTGCTGAACCAGAAGGCTAACGACAAACTACAGTACATTTGTAAAATGAAGATGTTTCTCTAACTTGTTTGATTATAAGCATTCAAAAGAAAAGAAAGAACCTGCTTTTCAAGCCAATGAATATATTGCATAAACCATAACTGTTGGCTTAGAAAGAAAATTATTTCTTTTGTGTTGCATGTCAACAGATATCTATAATATCTGCCTACATTGTTGTGTGATATGTGCTACATATTTCATATATACAACTACTGTGTCTGTGCAACTCTGTCATCTGTGATTTAGTCTCAGAAAAACCTATAAATAGTAAAAAGAAGGACAAAGAACACCTACATGGACATCAGTAACTGTACAGGTTACCTTGTGCAAATGGCGAACGTGATTCTCCAAAAAAATTTTAGTCTCAGTATAAAGTCTCTCTCCAAGAGGTTCAGGATAGGCCACACACAAAGCATAAATGTCTCTGGGCTCAAAGTCAAGGTTTGTAATCAAGTGTGAAAACATATCAACAAAGTTTATGATTTACAGAACCCTTTCTTCCCCACACAAGAAGTTTAGGTTTTGGGGTCTTTTTTACATTCAAGTAAAAAAGATAAAATGGATCATTTTCTGAAGTTAGTGGAAGTATTGGCTTGTACAGAATCCAAGTTTACAGCATCAATATTAAATTTTAAATAGTGGATGCTGAGGGAATGTTAGAGCTAAGATCTTGAAACTTCTGATAGCCCCATACTGATGTGGCTTCTACCCTTTATTTGCCATTTATAAATACTATAGAATAATCTCAAAGTGAAAAAGCAGCTTTCATGCACCATTCTTCTGTATTTGCAGCCAACGTGAACTAAACTCTTCTCATATAATGGAAAGAAGCACTAATTAGGTTAAGAACGTGATTAGCCAAGTACAGAGCAGAGCAACACGCGGTGAAGCCAGCTTCAAGTTTTCCTTCCTGGAGTCCAAAACAACTTACTATCCCTGCATTTTGCCCTTAACTCCACAGGTAAAACAATTTCAGGGGACACTGAAAATTAAATAATCACAATGGTGGTGTGGATAAAAAAAAAAGTTTGTATTCTTTTTAACCATTATTGTAATTTCAGTAATCCTGTTTAGATCACAGCCACACAAAACAGTTGTAACCTGCTAACTTAAACGGGCAGCAGCAAACTGTTAAACCACTCTTAAGGTGATTTTGTCCCTAAACTACCTTGCAGAGCTACACTTTTGGTTTGCATCAAGTTTTAAGAGTAATTTGAGGAAGAGAAGTTATGACTAAGAACTTTGCTTTCAGAAAAGTCAAGCAAGGATTAGGTCAAGCTTCACATGAGCAACTGAGGGAAATAAACTAGTTCTGCAAAAATTACTTTAAAACATTATGCTTAACCACTAAGCCTCGGCACTTTATAAAGCCAGCTGTGGTAGAAATCAATGATTTAGTATATCACCTAAATTAAGGGAAGACACAAGATCTGCTTTCCTCTATTCTACCCTAAAAAAGCATATGCCTGTGCAAAAGGAGGTAGAAGACACAGACAGTTGAAGAGTCACCTGCTTAATCTACAGAACAGCGTCAAGCTCTCATCACACAGCTTGCCCAAATGCATGTTTCATTTTTTATATGGAATTACTACTCAAAGAAGATTCTGATGCAGGAGAACTAATTAGGAAAAATCCCTTTATCTGGCAACTGGAATCTCAGAGAGCCCAATCAGAATCTAATCTCGAGTACAGTTATTTCACTCATATAGATCATCTTTATAAGAATTCTCCTCAGAACAGCAACAAGCACCAAATGGAAACACTGAGAAACAAAACAGGCAACATTCACTGCCTTGTAACAGTAGCTACCATTGCACTGCACCAGCTTGTAAAGTTATGACCAATAAAATATCACAACAAACTTACATGGCGAAGAGTGAAAGATTCTATTAAAGAGATTGTGAAGAATAGTTGATTTTTACACTTTCCCCTCCCCAACAAATTTTCTCAGTCTAAGGATGGTGAGTAGTCAAGTGCATCCTCAGTATAATTCAAACCACAAGCCTCTTCACTATGCAAACATATTTTTGAGAAATTAAACTCAGAATTAGAAATCTTCATAAGCTACTCATAAGCAAAGGGAACATAACTCTTTCCTCTTTAGATCCACAACTACACTACCTGAATCACCAAAACTATTACAGTGAACAACTTAGAACAAATTTAGAGGAAAGAGGCAGTCTTCACCACAGCAGCACAAGAAAATAGCAACCGCAGTTTATTTGATGAAAGCAGCAAAGAGATATCTCTGAATTTATCTTGTAAACAAGTTTCTTAGTTTTAATAATCCTGTTTAAGACTAAAAATGGTATCTCTGCTCCTTCATGAAAATGCACATCTTCCAAACAGGCCTTTCCTTATTCTAGAGAACAAATTTTCTTATAAATGAAGAAAGCTGAATTTAGTATTCTTCCTTGACACATGCCACTGTGTTTAGTATCAGCAGGTATGCAAACTAAGAGCTTAATCACAGAAGCACTTGAAGAGGCACCTCACCCTCCTGTATCAACCAAATACTATTTGCTGGATACCAAGTTTCTCTGGAATTCTACAAAAGAAAAGCTATCATGAGACTGAAATACAAAACTGCTGACTGTAGCAAAACTGCTCTTTCTTGCTCAATTTGTACTTGTTTCTTTATCCATTTTATATCTGAGTCCAGAATCCAAATTTAAGTGTTATATTCAAAATGTTGTGACTCTCTTAACAAAAAAATAATCTCTGAGGGGAAATGAATCACTACTCATCACTGGTATTTTACTCCATAAACTTAGAGCACATTTTTCTTGTGCTGCTGTCCCTTAGAAGAACAGGAAGAAGCCTTTACTGTTCAATAATTTATCTTTAATGGTGAAAGCCATCTGTCCTTCCAGTTCAGCATGCAGTTTTGCAGGGTGAGAAAGGCCAGAGGAAGCTGCAGCCAAACTGCTGCCTAGGGGCCTCCACTCTGTATTGAGAACATCAAAACCCTGCTGTGACTTAAGTGCTTTGGTAGTTGCTATTTGAGGGGCATAACCCAGCAATGGGAAACTGAAGCGCTTCCAAACTAAGAAGGAACAACAACAAAATTACTATCAACCAGAAAATACTATATCCAAGGCTATACAAGCTCACAAATATTGTCCACAGGGTTAAAAAAGCATCTAGTTAAGACTTCTATAGGAGACCAATGTAAGGTTTGGGAAAATTTCTATTCATCGATCTTCTGTAACAGTACCAAAATTTGCAGAGGATTTGAGGACTCGGTCAGAAAGAATCATGACCATACGAACTTTACTTACTCTTCCTTCTCTTTGGGCCAGTTGTTTTTAAATATACATGATTAAGTTTCTGGTTCATCATAGGATCCTTGTAAAACAGTTCATTAGAGGACTGAGAGCAAACACGGAGAAAAAATGGGGGAAAAAAACCAGATGGCCATGCTGCATACTTTTAAAATAATTCTTTTTGAAGTACAGCTACCCCTGGGTACTGTTCATCTTACCCGTAACTTATTGGGTGGAAAACTGAAGACAACAACAGGACGAGCCTGATGCCCTACCTGTTCAAAAAAGTTCAAGGTAAAAGGCACTTACCAAAGTATAGATGAACTACCTACGACTCTCTAACCAAGCCTTAACTTAAAAAGCACTCCCATGCCTACTGAACAGTTCACAGCAAAATCTTGAAAGTGATACAATGTATTCACAATAACACCTCCAAGAGAGACATAATTGTCATTCATTTACCAGACAATCAAACAAGTTCATATACATTTCTTTCTGCAGAGAATCTTAAAAGGAAATCTGAAGGTCAAAGGGGGCTCAGGATGACTCACAGTTTAAATAAAGTGACATATGGTCTTTCAAGTGATCTTTTCCAGAAGATTTTAACTCTTACACCATTGGGGTTCCCAGCTGATTGCCATTCTAGCATTTCAAGTATGAGATAAAAGGTTTATTTAAAGATAAGCTATGTTTAACAATAAAATTACCATAAGTTACAAAGGAAACACTATATTTGACACAAACAAGCTCTGGGGAACTAGTGAGGCAAAAATTAGTTCTAGAAGTGGAATATGCACAGTACAAGCCCATCATCCCTGAAATACTATTAGCCTCCATACTCCACTGGATCTCAGCTGCCTCAGCACAAGGGAAAGCTAACACTTCTTAGAATACACTGCTGCAGATTGAAACTGTGATTCTTCGCTGTATCTTATCCTCTGTTTCCATATCACTGTGTCGACCATACAGTACAAAGATCAACTGGTACTATAATCAATGAAATAACCTGTATGAGTTTTACTAAAACTGTTCAAATAATTTGCCACCTTTCTATTGTGCTGATTAAGCAATAAGAAAATAGAGTTAATACAACATTTCCTTTAAAATCCCTGTAAATGTTTAGAAACATGACTCCAATTACATTAAATTTAAGAGAGAATAAAAAATTAACAAAGAAGAAGACATACTTTTTAAATGCCAAATCTTTTTCTAAAATATCATTAACACCTTAGTCTTCTTTATATATATAAAATCTGGAAAAAGTTTTCATTCCAGCTGTATAGAACTACCAGTTCCACCAAGTTACTGAATACTCATTGAGCAGTTTGTATTAAAACACAGAGTTTGGTTATAGGAAGCAGAAGTACTAAACAACCAACATTCAAGCTGGAAGTTGTAAGTCACACAAACTCCTTGGGCCATTCAGCCACAGATAATAAACCAAGAGGCTCATGCCTGTGCCAAATCAGGCACTAATAGTGCCACTTTCCAAGGAACATAATTAAGAGATGATAGTAAGTAAGGTCTTAAGAATTAGATGCCAAATGATTATTCCAAGACTGCTTCCTGAGTCTGCTATTCGTAAGCAATCCTTTTCTGATGTTCAATCAACTGAGTAAATCCCAAAAGAGGATCAACAGCAGACTTGTGTGCAAGGTCTCCACATAAGAAGTTCTAAGCGAAACAGTGTGACAAGAGGAATCAATACAATATCTCATGCAACAATCATTATTTTATATTTAAATCTATTTTAGATGCCCTTGTTTAAATGTTTAGAGTTTTAAGATACAGAATTTAACCACTTGTTGAAGACTGAATTATGTAAACCTCAAAAACTGATTAGAAAGAATGACTGCAGCACAACTTCTCAGCATGTAAGTGCCCACCTCACCCATGGTAGTTATCAATACAGTTAGAAATGCAAAGAGGAGGGAGAAATCTTTACACAGAACAACCTCATCATCCCCCACATCCCGAATTTAAAGATGTGCACTCTCTGTCCGAGGTATTTCCCCTGCTACACACAAACATTTAAACATACAAGAAAACCTCATTGTCAGAACAGGGGACACTCGATGGGCACTCTTACAATACTTGTAAGAACAGCTTTAGCAAAAGCTAAGTACTTGAGCTATCAAAAGTGACTAAAACTGAGAACAGTTTACTTTTTATCAGCATGGTAATATTCACATAGAATACTTCCCAAACATGTGGAATTTCCTATCCCTTTCAACTTATTCACAGTCTTAATAACAGGTACAGGCTAACAACAAGCTGCTCAAGATCACTGAAATTGTTATGTAACACAGGTTTACTCTGTGCTAAACACATCACACAAACACATTAAATCAGATTTTTCATTTAAAGGATACGAGAAGCGATCATTCCACGTTGCTCTTTCAACATAATCCAACATAACAACAGCTTTAATCGTTGTTAGAAGCTTGTTCCATGTTTCATCAAAGTCAACTACTCGTGGTTTCAAGGACATTGTGGGGCTTTAGTGTTAATCTGTAGAAGAATTAAACATGTCAGACAACATTGCACAATCATTTAAAAAATATACATTTCCTTTGAATTCTTGAATTTCAACTTTGTACACTGTTGCACCACTATAATAGAACAACACAAAGAACATCCATCCCTGCCAAAATAAAGCTCACAATCCCTCATTTTTAATGCTATGGAATGGAATATTAATGGTGCACGACTAGCCTACAATTTAACATCTATTAATCTAACACCATCATGCTTTGTGAAGTTCATTATCTCACCAAGCGGTTCATTTAACAGTGTCATATGAAGAAAACAACTTTCCTGTAAGTTTTGATTTGTTCACTTCTATTCAAAGACTGCTTCAACTGTATCTAAGAAAATTTGAGGTAAGAACATAATAAACTATTACCAGAGTAGCTGAAACTCCTACTGTCAGTTTGTAGCCTATGTTCACCTCATGTTCAGGCTTTCACGAGACATTTTTCGTGTTACACTTGAAAAGCCACAAAACCCGAAAGCTTTGATCAGGATGTGAAAAAGAAAACACAGAGCAATATGCAGAGCTTGTGCAGCTTACTGCACTATGCAATAGGACAAACAGTGAAATCTTTCAAGTAAGGCATGGCTTGAAAATACAGAAGCTGTGTTAGTAACTTCATATCAAAAATACCGGAAGAGATTTATTGCAGATAAAACTAGGGGGAAAGTGAGGTGATTTTAAAAAAGAGACAACTGTGAAGGCCTCTTCTTTGTTTCCACTAGTCTCTGTCCTATGCACCTAATCTAGAAAGGACCTGATGTGTGACATTCCATGCACAAAGCAAGTCTAGTTCCTGCTCAGAAACGTGGCATTGTAAGACTACAATAAAAACCGGAAAGAATATTTCTATTTCCATTTCAAATGGATGGACAAGTGACTCTTGTCTTTCCAAATTTTCAAGGTCAGAAGGGAAAGCAGAATGCTAGTGAAAGAGCACAAAAGGCAGACCTCTGTAAGGGAAAGAATCAAATGTCATGCTAAAAAACTATTTAGCAACCAACTTACTACCTGAACCACTACTGGCTCTTACAGGATATATTACTTCTCAGTTTAAGAAGAAAGCAATAAAATCAGATGCAACTTTTAGCATGCATGCATGCAACCCACCCCCCTGAGTAACAAACCAAGCTCCTCAACTGTAAATGTTGTCATATTTGTAACATGGTTATTAATTCAATCCATATTTATTGGCAGGAGGTTACACAGAAAAATCAGTAAGAAGTGACAAAACAAAGATCCATCAAAGTAAGTTGAAAAACACACTGATGTATGTTTCACAGAAACATGAACCTCAGTAGAGGCAGACAACAGCTCACTTCTAGGAGGAGAGGGGGGGGAAAGTGGTAATCTTCAAAAAGCTCTAATACCCCTCATCTGGAAAACAGGAGAGCATTTCCAACTGACCCCAAGAAAAAATAATCATGGTCCACAAAAGACATTAAGAATCACAATAAGTGCTTACGGTAATGAACCTGTACTTGTGCTATATTATAGGTCGCTGTGTTAGAAACACACATGGTACCTCCAAGGTAAAAGAGCCCTTTCTTCAAAGACAAGCAAAACCGAGGGAAAGAAGGAAGACTGAAGAAAAAGTCCTCCCCACAGTACATCCCATTGTCATGAATCAGTAACACTGAGATCAGGATGATTAAAACCTAATAATATGTAAAGCATCTACATGGTCATCTAAGTATTCTGGAGTTAAAGAATTTAAGATAACTGTTATCTGCCATTCTCTTACAACTTTCATGGTAATATGAATTTAAATGTGTTTTACAGACATTTTAACAAATATGGTGTAACTTTTACTGCAAGACACTGGGCTTTTTGGGGTATGTTGTGCTCCAGTGTCAGCAATGCACAAGTTCACAAACTTCAATTACTAAATGTCTTGTATTGATCACAGTAAGAACTATACCAGGGTAAAATATCTACCCTAGGGTTTAGACTATTCAGGGGATTGGAAACCATTCCTGTTTGATAAGCCCTAAGGTACACAGATATTACTGAAACATATTTACGCAGCAGGATAACGAAAGGATGCCACTTCCATCGCCTTGTTCTTTAAAACATACCGCTGTTATACTGCATATATTTGTTCACACAAATAAACATAGTGTTCTATCCGGCATCAAACAACTCCCCACATATCCAACCTATTTAACCACTTCGATAAGCAGCATTACAAGCTCGTAGTGGGTGCACAGCCAGGGGCAGAAGCACTCGCGTCAAACAGGTGACCAGCGCTGCCCGCCCCCGCCCCGTGCCCCGCTCCCCACCTTCTCTCTCCACCAAAACAAAAGCGAAACTGGCTGAGGGCGCAGCCAGGGATAATGAGCGGCCCCGACGGAGAGGCCA
>VWZW01004314.1:1510817-1521681 GCA_013397115.1 Edolisoma coerulescens | reverse complement strand
TCCCGGGGTTCGCGTGAGGAGGTCGCCGTTACCTCAGAAGGTGGAAGTGTCCCCGTCCCGCCGCCGGCCCACCGCAGGGAATTTCCCCAGCTCCCTGCTCCGGTGCGGGAAGCCCCGGGCAGTGCCCGGGCCCCGGCTGCCTGGGCAGAGCGCCTGCCGTCCCCTTGGGAGCCTTGGCGGAAAGGGGCAACACAGAGTTGTTAAGTGACAGTAACAAAGTAGAGTCGCTGTGCAGACCAAGTAGCCGAGCGTGCTCACCCGCCCTGGGCGCAAGTACGCGCTGTGGGGGCCCTCGGGCTTCGCATCGTCCTGCGGACACCGGGTCTGCCGCTCAGAGCGCTCGCAACTGAAGAGATGAGCGCTTTTTTAAAAAAAGCTTTTTAAAATGGATTCATTTAGAGCATATACTGCAGCTCTCCGGAGGAGACAATAGTCTTCTGGAAAACAGACATTTATTTCTGAAAATTCTCAATGGTTCAAATTACTCAAAACTCATGTCAAAATAATTGCTTTCCCTGTTTTCTAATCAAGCCCTTGTCCATTTAATTTCCAGTGCTTGCACCTTTATCATTAAGCCTTAGTGCTTTCCTTTGTGTTCTCTTTTAAAATTATTTTTATTACCTCGTTCTAGACATTTTAAACACCATTTCAATTTTCTCTATTTTCACCCTAAACTCCTTTATTTTTCTGTTCTGCTGGTTTAAAGCTCTTCTGTTTGCTGGAGGGGGAGGTAGATTGTAACTTGAAGTTTTTGGTTGCTTGTTATTTTCTGCAAGTGTTGGATTGCATCTGTGGCACTTTCTCCTTTTTGTAGGACTGAAGGCTCTTTTTTAGTGGTAACGTTAGCCACAAGCTTGTGAGTTAAACTCTTAGAAATTAAAATATATGTTGGCAGAATTTAATTATGCTATTTAACCATGCTGTGTGAATGTATTAATTGTACAAGATCAGCTATCACAAGTTAGATGGCTGTTAATGAAAAACATCCTTATCTATACAGTACCCAAACATTACACAGTATGTATTTTCTAAATTTCTGTTATATGAGGAAGTTTAGCCTTTAGATAGTTTAACTGCTATAAGCTGGAAACATAGATAAAGGAAGGGAGGTATTTTCAAAACTAGTAATTTATGGTGTTTAGCACGGGCGAATCATGTATTAATTTTCTGTACTTATGAATATTCACAATTAGCACAGACTTTAATTAGGTACCAAATCCTCAACTATTCTGCACACTCTGTTCTAGAAGGCTGCAGTTGAGGAAGCACAATTAGGGAGTCACAATAAAGAGGAAGAACACAAACATTCTTTACTGCTTTTATGTAAGGTATTTAAAAATTGTTCTTGGATTTAAATGTATTTAGGAGATAACAATTCCCACCTAAGTAACAAAACTTTAAAATCTGGATATCCTCTTCATCAAGTTTCTTTGTCAACGGTGGCCAGAGAATTACCACCTGAAAATACAGAATGGGGTATTGCAGGAGTCTGAGATGAGCAAGTTGAAAGCGTTACTGTGTGTGTTGCTAAGGTCATCTCGCCACTCCCACAGTGCTGCCTGCATTTCCAAAAGAACAGAGGTTTTCATACAGTCTATTAAGAAATAATTTTAATGTATCTGCCAAGAGCAAGACTAAAACTTGTGTATGCACCAATGCTTTATGTGAGTGGATACGTGATTTGTGCATCAGCGAGTTCAGCTCAGTGTGAGCTCTGTGGTGGGGCTGCTCCTGCCTGCTGAAGCCCAGATATTGATCATCTGCATTACCCTGCTGTGCAGACATGCCCAAGACAGCCAGTGAAGAAAGTTGCCATTTGGCAAAGTGTGACCAATTAATGGTGTCCTCAGCTACCTTAGTCATGTCTTGATGCATTTCTTGATGACAGCAGATGTGCAGACCTACGTTAAATCCTGCTTGACCAAGGCTTAGTGTTGTGTTTCAGCAGTTGTACATAGTGGAGACACAGATGGGGGACAGATGGGAATTCTGGAAGTTTTTGTAGGATGGTCCTGTGGAGAAGTCAACTTCTTCCCAATAAATTCTTATCAGTTCTTTATATATTGTTGATTACAGTAGGGATTGACACTGTGGTTATTTTCTACTACATGCATATGCCACCCTAAAACATTGCCACCACATACACAAATTTATGTTTCATTGATTACATCTGCTATCGAGTCTGCTCACTGCCTTAACCACTATTGCAGTATTTCCTGAGTTCCCCCTGTTGTTCATATGCATTTGTTTTCTCTCATCTGATACTTCTGTTTCTCTCTGTTTGCATTGTTTTCTCTTATGTAATTAATTCTTTTGGAAGGAGCTGTCTATTTTGTTTATGTTTATGCTACATCTAACACTGTATTATTCTGGTACAGAACTAGGAATTCCACAGCCCTATGATGATACAAACACTATATTAAATGTGCCACTATACTACCTACTGCTTTATTTAAAAGCTGTTTTAGACTGCAGTCTGAACTGACAGTGATTGGTCCACATTCCCTGTCACCACCATTTAATTTGCAAATACCTTCCATGTTACTATCTGCTCTTCTTGTCTTTGATTTAAAACCCTATTTTTAGAGTAACATATTCCTTAGCCTTTTTCATGTAGAAAATGAGAATATTGACTGGATTATTTATGTTATATTCATGGTGTATTCAATTTTTACTAGATGAGTTAGTCTGCATTATTGATGCAGATAATAATTTTTTTTTAAACAATGTTTTTCTTCTAAAAACAAGATAAATGAAATCAGGAATGGACCTTTATTTCATTATAGTTATTTTTATTATAGACTTTTATTGTGGGTATTTGTCTTTCATGTGGTAACGTGCAAAATATATGTATAAACGGAAAAAATCTTTTGAGATTATAAAAATACACAGCAACAAAGTATTATTCTTGAGCTTTCTTTTTTTTTAAGTTTATGAAGAATTTTATGTGAAGATTTTTTTATGTGTGATTGTTTAATCTGCCTAAAACCCCTTTAATTTTCAGTAAGAAGTGGACGCTCATTGCACTCCTGGCCACAAGATGGCAGCGCTGAATAGATAAAAAATAGCAGTTTAAGAGTTCAAACTTTCACAACCTACAATAAGACTAACAAAACCCACACGGTTTTGTCCATGAAATAGGAAAATAAACAAAAGTTGACTCTCCCAAACAACATTTATTAGTTAGTCATCAAGTGCTTAATTCAACTCCCAGATTTATTCTATCCTTCCCCAGGATGTGAGATTTCTTGGAAAAATTTGCAGATGTCATTTTTTTCCATCTATTATTAAAAAGGGTACCCATTTATTTTCATGTCATTGTAGCTAAGAAGTCAAACGATCTGTCTGAGAAAATCTAGTTAGATTTTCTTTCTTACATGTTTTTTGCAAAAAAAATTGCTAAAAAAATATTCTGCAACATTATTGACAAGCAAAATTGTGTATTTAGAACTTGTGTTTAAAGATCAAGGAGCTGTCAAGACTTTACGATGCAGTAACTGAGCCTAAATGGTTCTACTTCCAGGAATTTTCAGATAGTACATAGCTTTATATATGAAGTATCAAAAGAGTAAAAGGTTTTGGAGCTTTTGTGTTCAGTTACAAGGTTGTAAATCCTTCCTGTTCAGTAAGTGCATCAGATGCCGACAGCTCAGGTACTTGCTATGGGCTGGGTGAATCAGATATAATAATTTACCAACAAACAAGCAACCTGGCATATAAGATGTTTCAGTGTTCCTATTTATCATATTGCTCATCTAAGCACTTAGAAAAAGAATGTTAAAAGCTTCTAAAGAAGCTATTAGGTGACTTTATTTTCTCAATTGTTAAAAATGAAGGAGTCTTGGCTGAGTCATCATCTGGTAGGCTTTGAGTTAATTACTGGGATTTTGCTTTCAGGTTTAATTTGAATATGAAACTACCCCTGAAATTTACTCTAGTAAATAAACAATTGTTTGTAGTTTTCATGCTTTAGCTTATATGCATAAAATCCCAAAGCTACAGAGCTGAGGACATGTTCAAACATCATCGCTCATCCCTGCTGGTAGAAATGAGAGAGAGAGAGAGGGAGAGATGCATGAGAGGATGCTGCACGCAATGGCAGGGAAGCTACAGTTCCAAGAAAGTTCTGTTACCTCTACTGGGTCATAAGCCAGAAATATATTTGTTTATAGTACTGACAATGAACCAAACAATATTAATCTAAATGTCTCTCCTTCCCCTTTGATTCAGAAACTTTGCAATTGTCTTCAGAAAGTGATTCAAACCCTTTTTTATCAGTGCCTTTTAATAAAAGGCTCATAGATCATGTGCACCATTGTAAAATCATTTTTAAAAAATCATAGTGAAATAATCCTTTCATGGAGATGATGTAACACAGTGAAAAGATATTGCTCAATACCTTGAGTCCTGTGTCCAGTTCTGGGCCTGTCACTTCAACAAAGACATTGAGGTGCTGGAGTGTGTCTGGAGAAGGGGAATGAAGCTGGTGAAGTGTATAGAAAATAAGTCATATGAGGATGCAGCTGAGGGAGCTGGGGGTGTTTTGCCTGGAGGAGTGTCAGGGGAGACCTTACTGCTCTCTACAACTCCTTGGAAGGAGGCTGTAGCCAGGTGGGGGTCAGCCTCTTCTCCCAGGCAACCAGAGACAGGATGAGAGGAAGTGGCCTCAAGCTGCGATCGGAGATGTTCAGGTTGGACATCTGGAAGAATTTCTTCACTCAAAGGGTTGTCAGCCATTGGAATGGGCTGCCCAGGGAGGTGGTGCAGTCACCATCCCTGGAGATGTTCAAGAAATGACTGGATGTGGCACTTAGTGCTGTGGTTTATTTTACAAGGTGGTGTTCAGCCAAAGGTTGGACTCAATTACCTTGGAGGTCTTTTCTAACCTAAATGATTCTGTAATTCTATGATTTTATGAGCAGCTACTGTGAGAGGAAGGCAGCTGCTGCTTTTTGTTGGCTAAGCACAATGTTTTGGAGAAAATGGTCATGTAAATCTTTAGTGGTTCTACCACTGTACTGAAAATGTAAATCCCAGCATACAGCTCTACAGCTTTGTGTGTGCAGTATGTGTAAACATACACACAGATGGAAGAAAAACACTTGAACTCGGTGACTGCACAACCCCTAGTGATGATGACTCTTAGGCAACACAACCTAGTTTTGAGACAAAGTTGAATTTGCAGAGCTGTTGTTTCCAGAAAAAAAAAAAGGGAAAAAGAGCAAGTAGTATCTGTCTTCACTAAAACATGATAAATAGGAAATGTCTAGAGCCCATTTCTAAAATGTCATTTTCCAAATTAAACTAGACATCATTTCGCTGGCAGTTTCCTTGGGTTTTCTTGTGAAATTATTTAATAAATAAATATATATATTTGTCTCTCAAATAATCCAGTAAAACACATTTTTCATACTTAATGGAGATGGAAACCTCCTGTAATGTGCAAAAGTACTCAACAAATAGAATGAGAAAAAGCAGGTCATAAATAAACCAACTGGCAAAATACCATCATCAAGGAGATAAATTAGTTGAGCCACCATTTGATGATAGATACATCCTTTTCAGAAAAAAATATGTTTCTCCAGCCATTTATCTGTATCACTGGTAGATTAAGAACTAACAATTCTTGACATGAAAGAAATACATAAACACACTGCAAATAGCCTGATAATCTGTTATACAGAATACTCTTCCATTTAGTTATTTTTCACTTGTACCTCTTCCTTCTCTTTATAGCTCCCAGACACCTTTACCTTGCTCCATTTATTCAGCAGCTTTTGCTTTTCATTTTATATTCTGCATTCTTGCTCTTCACTGTCATTTGCAACCATTTACCACCAACAAAAAAATCCGCTCCCCAATCAAAAACAACCTACAGTTGCTAGAAAATCTAGTCTGCAACCACTCTGTTAACCAAATGCAAATTCTTCTTAGTACTTTTTTTATATTTTCATTGCATATTTTTTAATAAATATGAAATCTTTGTATGTGTTTGTCTTTTACTGCATTATCTGAATGTTTGATGTCATTTACCTTTGTGTGAGGTAGTTCCTCAATGTCCTATTAGTGCTGGTCACGTTCCTGCACTGGCTCACCATGCCTTACAGGATACATCTTCTTCAAGGCACGAGCGTATGCCAAAAGTTTGGGATATGCATATTCCTGTGGCACAGTGTATTCACATTAAACTACAAACTGTTTTCTGTGTGCTTCTTTTAACACAGCCTGTTCAGAAGACTTTTAATAGTAAAGTTTTATGTATTTAAATTTTAAATACAATTCAAGCAGCTGTTTGGAAAGTTAATATTCATGCTATAAGCACAAAATAATGCTTTATACATACCTTGTACTTTTTATCTGAAAAGTTCAAAGATCTTTACAAACAGCAATAAATTGTAAATGGTTATGAATACTGTGAAGTACATGTTATATTCATGTTACAAGAAAAGTGTTATATAAGGAAAGTTCACTATTCAGGAGAGGAAAGGAAAAAAATTCAAGTAGTAGATCTAAGTTACCATTCTTTTTTTCTGCTGCGACAGAAATATCATTATGCATATATCAGTCAATCCTTTTAACATTTCAGACACATTACATTGTTCCCTAGTCAGAATATTATTTTCCCATTATAATAACATCTCTCACAAAATGAATATGCAACGAGTATGCAGCAATTTATAGAATGTCAAGTTATTTGTCAGACTGTGGGTTTCTCCACTGTTTTGTTCGTTCTTGCTCCAGTGTGTGGGGAGACAACAGCACGGGAGATCTGATCTAGGACTGGTAGATTAGGAAACAGTCAGTCTGAATCCTGTCAATTCTCCTTCTCATAAAGCCTTACTTACAAACACCATACCAGGTATCTAACTACACATTCACAAATCATTTTAGCCATTTGTGCTGTTGTTCAAGCAGTGATTAATAAAGTGATCACAGTTTAGCTGCTCGTGTACTCTGATTTGCTTTGCTATGTTTTGGTGCATCAGTAAGTACCTCCTTTCAAACTGCAGAACATACCAGATAGTAGCATAACACTCGTGATACCTGTTTTGTATTTACAAACTTCAACTTCTTATTACAAATCCCAAAAAAAGTAAAAAAAAAAAAAGCAAACAAAACAAACACAGACAAACCACATTAAAATGTTGTATTTCATCTTTGGTGTATAAAATACTGTAACGTTACTGCAAGTTATTATCCAAAATCAAATCATTACAAACCCAAGAAAATCAAAGTAATGGTATTCTTAAAAATTGACCTAGAATAGTACTTGATACTCCCTTCACCAGTAATAATGTCCAACCCTTCCAAATAAAGAAATCCTATTGTTTATGTGACACAAGGCAGAGCAGAGCTAGCTGAGGTACTGCAAAGCCTCACAGCTTTAGGCCAGGCTTCTCACTAAGCCAGGCCTGGGACTCCTCAAGGCTGTTCCTTCCTGTGCTTCTGGCTTATGCAACCCACAAAAGTCAAGGTGGTGCCTTAGCACAGCACTGATTTAGGCAGTATCAATTTGCTCTTATACTACTCATACAGTTACTCAGTCTTATTTACACCTCAGCATAGTTTAAGGAAGGAAACATTACTAAATACTTATAATTCTACAGATGTGTAACTTTAAAAAAAAATCTATACACATTTGAAAAAAATATTTACAAAGTTTTTACCTTTTACAATATTGTTCAATGTTTGCAATCCTAAGGGTGTGCCATTTCTGTTTCTATTTCTGAGCCAATGGAAATCCCTATTTTTCTTGCATTGATAGCAATTTATAAAAGAAAAGCTTAGGTAAAATAAATTATTAGCCTTATATTTTATACTCATTAAAGTGTTCTTCTTGCCTAATCTGTTCTCTGTTTCAGACTGATCAGGATTCTGTTGCAGCATGCGGATATTGGCTACTTCTGACTTTCATCACATTTACAAAATAAATTGCAAAAACAGTGGCTGTGTGTTGATTGCACTTTCCTGTGACCACTCTGCAAGTTCTGCTCTTGTCCCTCTATTTCTTGGTAGGCAATGAAAGAGTAGAGGTAGGCTTATTCAATGATCAGCTAAAACTGGAGTGGTCCACGAGGAGACCTGTGGTGCAATTATGAATCATAAAGTATCAGTATTATATCAAATAGGACGGCAGTCTATTTTTCTGTCAGTTTTACCTGTATTATTTCCAAATGTCTGGATTCTAATTAAAGAGAAATTGACAGCTAAGCTAGATAGCATATCCCTTGCTGTCATTGTTTATGCCCTGACAATCCATGAATTTTTTGACAAGAAAACTAAACAGGCATTACATAAGATTAGAACTGAAATGCACCAAATTCTTTCAATACCCTTAAAAAAAAAAATCTGTTTAAAAGATAGCTGTGAGACCCATATGCAGAATCAGTTGTCTGAAAATGACATAGATGGCATTCCTACTGATGTAATGTGCATCGGTGAAATATTTATGTTCTCTGCAAAGAGCACCACGTTTCTTTTAGTGCCAAATGAAGTTGCTCCAACTCCCTGCTCATCTATTACCCCCCTAGGTTAAGGTAGTACTTCTCGCTGTGTGATGGTGCCGTGGATCAGACTTAAAAATTGATCCAGGTTGAAAGAAACTTACTGGCTTTACCCACCAAAGTAAAAAAAAAAAAGGCAATTAAAAATTAATTGCTGCTGAATCATTGATACTTCCTTAAATCTGCAGAACATACCATCATAACCATTTTGGGTTAGAGAGAAAACATGATTCGGGCAGTCATTCTGACGGCCGCAAAGAGCCTGGATTTCAAGTTTATGTTCTTACATATATCATGAAAATCATGACGAATCCTGACCTGTGTGGCCTTCTTATGGATTGCTTTTGGTCTCAGCATTTGCAATTAAATGGGTTCCTATCAGGCATTGATTTCAATTTAAAGAGAATTGGTTTTAGTCGAAGGGAGCACTTTTGTGGCCCAGGTCAGTCTGGCCTCAGATAACAAACACAGTACCCCAGCCCTGCTACGGTAAGAACACAACATTTGCTCTTCGTTCCCTTCCTCTTCCAGCCCACCAACAGCGAGCTGCATCAAGAGCCGAATCTGGTAAGTCATCTTTGTATCACCAAGGTCTAAATCCCTCTGGCAGTTCACTCACTCCTCTGATACGCTTCATTACATTACGAGAGAAGTGGTATAAATAGTAATAAATTCTTAAACATTTCAAAGCTGTTTACGACTTACTTGAAAGCTAATAGAAAATAACTGCTTGTCCAAATCCAGGCCCCAGAAGTTCATGGAAATTCTCAGTTTGTTTGTAGGTAACTCACTCCAGTGGTTTCCATTATTTAACACACTCATTTGAAATTTCATCCTGTTTGTAATAAGACTTCTACCTTCAAAAATATTTTTGAGGTGCTGCTAGTATCCCAACAACTATTTTTGGCTTTTTGAGTATACTAGGCAAAGCTGGAATTTCTTCCAAAGGTTTCAGCAGAGTACTTTAACACTTGCCTGTTCATTTGATTATCTTACTATTCTAACAAATATTTTTAATGGACAAGAGATTTTCTAGTAAAACATACCTTTTAATGAATGAGCATAACAATAGTGTACCTAATGGGTTAGCTCTTAAACCAGAATTAATTAATTATGGGAAGAGAAACTCCTATTTAAAACCCAGAACAGACAAATAATATATATGCAACAAACAAAGGGAGGGAAACAGAACTCAAAACAGGAAGGGGGTGTTCAATATTTCAACAAAGGAAATGTAGGATGAAAACTGAAACCTTGCACAACCAATAGTGATAATTGCAGATTCCGTATTTTTTCCACTAGATTGTGATTTTGATAGCTGTGTTAAATAACTCCTGTGAAGCAAATTAAAGAACTAAATGCTTAAAGGCAAAACCTTTGCAAATAAATATGACTCATCTCCTATGAAGTCAGAGATAAGAGTCGTTTTTTTTAAAACACAGGAAATCAATACGCAGGTTCTCTTCAAGCCATGAATAAGACTGAGTGTTTGACTTGTATGGACCTATCACCAATCCTGACACACACATCCTCCAATTCTTCAATCACAATGAGTTATGTGAAATTAACTTAGGTTTTTCATGTTTATTTAGCACACTGAGTAGTTTCTCACAGTAAAAAAATAACAAACCCAAAATGTAAAAATGGGTAAATACATTACGTAACTTCAGAACGCACGTGCAGCGATGTATAGATACCTAATTTAAAATATACTGTGGTATAACCCCTTCTTACACTACTTTGTAAAATACTGAGCAAGCAATAAGACATACGAGGTTCAAACACCACTAGTAACAAAGTTTATGGCTTATGCATTTATTGCATTTTAACATTATCAACCCTGAGACGACGGGCCCTGTGCTCCCAGCAAAGGACGTGCTCACACCTACAGCACAAGCCCAACATGACTCAGGATATTTGGACGTAATCCCGCGTCAGCGAGCGGGGAAACATGCACGTCGCTCCCGCTTGCTGCCTCTTGGCAATTTCTGATTTATTTAGCCAAATAAATGTAAAATACGATGTCATACCAGGAAAGAGTGATGTAAGGGACTTGCTTTCACTAAGCAGAATTACAAAATAACCTGCGGGAAGCACCACGGCGGGGCGGCCTCTGGGCAGGTTTCCGTATCTTTGAGGGCTCCGGCACCGCCCAGGGGACAACGGGGGGTTGTGCCGCGTCCCTTCCCTAGGTCAGCGTGGGGACAGCCAGGGCTGGACCCTGCGGGGGGCCCAACCGTCCTTATCGGCGAGGCCCGGCCGGCGCGGCGAGCGGCCAGCACCGCCCCGCTATCGCACGCCCGGAGCGCGGCCCACGGAGCACGGCGGCCCCGCGGCCGCCCCGGCTGTTACCGGCCGCC
>VWZW01004314.1:1472435-1510654 GCA_013397115.1 Edolisoma coerulescens | reverse complement strand
CAGTCCCGCCGCGGGAGCGCGCGGGAGGCGGAGGAGGCGCGTCCCCGGCGGCAGCCGGGAGCGCGCTGCGCTCAGGGACGGCCGCACAGGGCCCGCACGGCGCTGTGGGGCGGCCCCGAGGCGGCTCTGCAGCCCGGGAATTCAGGACGGGGTGCGCGGAGCGCCGGCTTCGTTACCGCCCGGGAGCCGCGGCGCTCGCGGGCTCCGGCCGGCGGTGGCTCCAGCCTTTGCTCTGGACACCGGCTCGGCTCGCCCGGCGTTGCCGCGAGGAGCGGGGTCAGCGCCTGCCCGCTGCGGGCAGAGCTCCCCGGACGGCCTGTGCTGCGGCCTCCGCGCGGCCGCCCCGGCCGAGGGGGTGCGGGGTGCCCGGTGGCGTTTGCCCCGTAGTCCGTTGCTCCCGGTTATACCCTTGCCCATAGGGCTTCTGGAGCTGGGTCAGAACAGGTGGGGGAGCATCACGGTGGGCTTCGTGAGTCCGAGGTCTTGTTTAAAAGTTTGAGCGTTTTGTCTGCATCCCCCACTGCTGTGGTAGCATAATTTTTGGTGCTGAGTGCAGCCGCGTGTTAAGTGATTCCACGGGGACTGATGTTTGATTGATCCTCTGGCCTGTCCAGGGGCTGGTTGGGCCCTTCTAAAGAGGACCGTGTGTCCTCTCGCAGTCGGCTCTGCACCGCCTTGTCGGGATGGTTGAGGTGGCCGGGTAGCATTGTCTGTGCTCACAGTAATGGCAGGTTGGGGTTTAAAGATTTGGGGTTTTAGCGTTTAGCTAAGGTGTTCAAGGAAGAAAAGGATGGGGAAGGAAATAGGGAAACATTGAGAGGCTGGGAGAAACGAGAAGCTTAGTGATGAAGCTTCTGGTGATACTGAAAACTGAAAGTTTACACTTTCAAAATCGGGTCTGTCGTGCACATTTTACCTGACTGCATTCTGTGACCAGCTTATCAGCGGGTGTCTTTCACACCACCAGGGGGGTAAAACAGTTATTACAGAGTTCATACTTGAAAACACAATGCTCTTCTGAAACGAGTGTATTCTGAGAGTTTCCACACTCACTGTGGGGTCATCAATAAATGCAAAACATGTGCTTGTAAATTCACATTCTTGCTTTCTAGTAACTCCCCCGTGAATAAAAGCCTTCAAAGAGATTTGGAGCAAGGGCCGAAACATATTTTTTAGCCCCTTAGGGTTGATTTCCTTTGTATTTAGCCACCTTTGTAAGCAGTCCCTGATGTATAAAGGATGGTTGAAATAAAAAAGTTGTTTTTTAAAATGTCTCTGGGTATTTAATTAGATAGTCACACACTTGCAATTATACTGTAGCAATTTGCATTTGCAGTATAATTTCACCAATATACATTAAATGTTATATTAATATGCAGTGATGTAAAACAAACAGCAGTATTGGGAGTGAAAGGATTTCTTGCGCTCTTTATTGCAAAAGAGCATGTCTTGATAGGGATGCTATCCCTCATCTCTTACCTATGGTCAAAAATATAAAAATTTCACACCTTTAGCTCTAAATTGCTTCAAATTTTCTAGGAAAAATTTTCTGTTTTCCTCTAGCTGATTCTGTCTGTCAGATTTGTCCTGTCAGGGATGGTTCATCTGATCACAGTTGAAGAAGCTTTTGGTGTGCACTCTATGCATCATCTTAATCAGTGTTTATCTGCTCCTGGCCTGCTGTCCATTAGTCTCAGTGACTGTGGTAAACGTGCTTATATGTATTAAAATGTTGCTAGTTCGGTAACAGTTAAACTTCCTGTCAGAGCCAGGAAATCTCTTTGCTATGTTGTAGGAAGAAGCAGGTATCTTTGCTTGCATTATGGAAAACAGGTTTTTGTCCCCTTTTTCTGGGAGTGCAGAGATATAACTTGTTTAACAATTTAAAAATCCAGACTAATATTTAAAATTATTGTTCTTTGTAAGCAATTAAGATAAAAAAATAAGAAAAAAGTATTAATACTGAATATATGACTAAAACTTGTATATAATTAGTCATACAATGAAGAAAAACATTATATAATTTTAAACAGGACCCAAGACCATCTACTTTAAACTATTTGCTTAGTTTTCCTTTGAAACAGAAGGAAGGTAATGTAAACTTTAAAGTGTGATGTGTACTGCTACTGATAGACTTTTATGAATGATTTTAAGTGCTTGGTGGAAAATTCTGTTTTTCTTTCTTTGAAACTTAAAAGCAATGCTTATGTTAGAATTTGCTTTCAATGCAGACTGAGTGAGTGTGATATGTGTGGAAAGTCTTTCTGGATTGGATTAGTAACTGTTTCCTGCCACAGTCTGTATTACTGATGTTTTAGAAAAAGCATAATTATGATATTGCTCAGTATTTTTTCTGTGTATTTATTAAAAACTTTGATGTATTCATGTTGACATGATATGTAGTACAGGAAATAGAAACCCTGTACAATTCAGGTTATAGGAATCTGAGAGTTTATGGGAGTGCTCCGAAGACGGTGACAAGCTGGTCTGAAATCCAGCAGTTCCTTGGCATGCCTGGCTGTGCATGAGGAGTTGGCACAGCTCGGTGTGACTGTGCCACTGCTGACCCTGGGGGCTCAAATGACTGCAGCTGACCTGCTCCTGCCACTTCAGTGATCCCATGCTTGTGTCTGTCCAAGATTCTTAATCTTGTAACATGTCTGAATTGTGATACTAATGTGCTACATTTTGTCTTAAGTCATCTTTCTCATTGAAGTTTTCTGCCAAGATAGCCTGTGGATCTTTTAAGATTACTCATATACTTCGTTGTTTTTGTTATGTTTTTTTAGGCTATGGTTGGATCTTTATATTTGGATGTTGCTTTAAGTCAAGTCACTGTTTGGTCACAGAGACTGTCAAAAAGAAGTGTGTTTGAGTTTATCTAGGAAAAGTATCTTGCTGTGTTTCAGAGTAGTGATTGCATTTTATGGCAGTCAAATTTACAGACTTTACTCCACCTTGCTGAAGTTTTAAATTAAGCAATCATTTGTATTAAGAGTCAGAATATACACAATTATGGATGGAAAATCTATATAAATTCTAGAGTTTTCCATGTGTATCATAAATCTTAATTATGTTTGTCACTTCACTGACATGTATAGTACTTGCTGTTGTTTTTCTGATTAAAGATAAATCTGAAAAATACACCCCTTTCTCAGTACTGCATTTTGCAAAATATGAGGAATAACTTTGGTAAATTTTCTGCTGCACTGATGCTCTTTTTGTAGCTTTTTGCTAACTTAGTGAAGTGCTGCAGATAAAAAGACTTGCGGAGAAAAATCTTGATAAAGTACTAGAAATAAATACATTTTTATAGTGATCTGCTATCAGTGAGAAATTAAACTAAAAATTAGGAACTAAATTTTTTCCAAGATGAGAAATGGCTCTTTCTGAGTAAAATTTCTGTGAAATGCATTCAGTGGGAATAAAAGTACTTGGGTTTTTTGGTGTTTGGTTTTTGGTTTTTTTCAACAGTAGGTTGTCTGTGACAGATGGCTCTGCATACAAAAATACTTCAGGGCCTTCATAAAGTGAATTAATTTTGACTATATTCCCATCTTTATGAGGAGATTACAATGAATATGTTGTCAGTACCTATGCATTATTTAATCTTTCTTGGTGTGTGAGCTGTTCTGAAGCTTATTCTTACATGAACCAGATACACCTTTCATATTTGAGACTCTATGGGTGGCCTTAGTTTACAAAGGAGGAACTTTTTTTTCTACTTTGTTACTGTATTGCACATATATATAGAACCGGAATAGTTTAATTAGATAAGATCTTCTTATAGAAAATTATGGTGAAAAGCTTGATGAAAACATTTTCCCCAGAGCTGTTAGACTTTGGTGAATTTCAGTAGATATTTAATTAGATTGTATCTAAAGAAAAAGGTAATTAGTGGTAACTAACAAGACAAAAATGTAGAAAGATTTGAGGTGTAAAATAGCGCCTTATGATTTTAATCTGAATTGATACTGGCACAGGGTACGTAACTTCTCTGAGGAGAAATACTCATGTTAGCCCATAAAATGTTGAATTGTGTGCAGCTTGGCTGCCATTAGCTGTAGTACTGTTAAGTCTGGTCAGTAGAATACCACTGGAGGCATATGAGCTAGAAATATGCTTCTCTGCATCATTTGACTGGATATCTTTTCATATTTTCTTGCCTTTATTCTGGGCAAAAATTTGATATTTAAAAAACCAATAAAATTTATTCTCTTCAAAGATCGTGGAATTTTCTGTAAAATAGTGCCACAAAAGGAGTTTGGTTTACATTTAATTCAATTTAATGTAGTTAACTTATAACATGTGGGACTAAATTCCAGAGTCTCAGAGTCAGGTGGGTAACAGTCCTTCCCTGCCTCTTCCATCTCTCAGTGTAAGTCCTGAGAAGAAATCGAAGTAACTATCAGCCAGTTGAAATAATTTGAGTTCAGTCAGGCTTGGCATCCCCTAGGTACAGAAACTGAACCCGGGGAACCGGGATTTGCTGGCTCTCAACTCCCTCAGCTAATATCATGTCTTCCTTTTGTGGCCTCGATTGGTTGTGTAAGTAGGGTGTAGGTGGGAGCGTGCCTGAAGGGCATCCTGCCTGCCTCTGCCTGACCCTCTCCTGTCTCTGTTCTGTTTGTAAACTGACCTGTTGCCATGGCAATGTTTGACATCACCTGTTCAATGTTGCACCTTCAGTGCAGGGTTTGGTAGGAGAGAAAGGGAGCCGAAGAGATCCAAGCTCTTGTTTTAAAACTCACACCTTCCGTTATGACTAAGTGTGCCAAGAAATATCGAAAAGGAGCTGTCAGGTAATTCCATTTTTATATAGCAGATTTGGAAGCTTTCTGTATGAAGTTTAAACTCTTAGTTTAAATTGAGGCTCAGCAAGTTGCTTATTTTTCAGTGAAATCTACCCTACTTTTAAACTTGTAAAGTGAGAAAAATTGTTGTGACTCTTGAGCCATGAGTAATTTACAGACAATTCAAGCATAGATTCCAGCTGGGAATAGGCATCTTGGAAGGTTCAGGAGGGCGGTAGCAGCCCATGGCTGCTGGGCAGCTTGAGGCTGGAGGGACCTGCTGCAGGCAGTGCTGCTGGGCTGCTCCGGAGCACTGCGCTCCCAGCCCCGCTGCCGGCACTGCATGGGACCCTGGGACTCTGCTTGTCCCTCCCTGAGAACCATCTGCGGAACTGCCTCTCCTTGCAGCTTTCCAAAATACTTGTTTTAGAGCTCCTGGCTAAATGAGTGAATATTTTAATACGGGGGAATGAAGAAAGGACTTCAGTTTGACAGAAACATATTTATTTTCTGTCTGCTCCAAATAAAAAATAATTTGGAATTACTCTCCCTAGCTGCCTGATATACCTCCCTGTACTGCGTTTTTTAAATGTGTATGTACTTACTTTTAGGCTGATGACCATGGAAATGGTTGAACAGGATGACAGTGCAGTGGATTCTCTGACAGAGAGAAGTGCTGGCCACCTTCAGAATCAGCTAGGCCAAAGTCAGATTTCCTCAGGATCTGAGGTAAGTTGAAATGTGAAAAGATGAGAAGAATCAATAAAGTGATATTTAGAGCTACTATGATTTTTAAACTATCAATTTGTATGGCATTCTCATGTTTTATAAGTCTTGGTGTTAAATAGGAAAAATATAGCAGAGGTATACTGGAAACTATGTCTTCAGTCATTAACAGAGGACTAATAAAACATCAGGTCTGTTAAAAGGTAACACTTTTAGGAGCCCTTTCAGAGAAGGGTGATCAGTAGGCACATGGGTTTTTTCCTTTTACTTTCCCAAGATGATTGTTATAGAGATGGGATACAGTCTTAAGGAATTGAGGTGGCTACAAGATCAAACATATCTAAACCATATGTGTATCTTGAAGATGCATTCTATAACAAAAATGAAAACATGAATAAAAATAACCATGGTTCACTCCTAGTTCCTAATTGCAAGTACATTTTTAATGTATGCTTGTTTTGTTTCATCCCTGTGTATCCAATGACAGTGTCTGGACTTCTAAAAGCATACTTTACATGTTCTATGTGATTGCTCTATCTGGATTATTCTTTGGTAGTTAATGGATAAAAGGTTATATAGTAACAATTCTCAAACATTAAAAACATGTACTGAAACATTCAGCCCTTGAGAAAAATAGTGTTCCTGACAGTACTAAGATTTACAGCTTCAGAAAAGTGTACGGACCACTTCAAAGGATCTTCAGAACCCCTTTGTTAAATAAAAGAACTGATTTTAAAAAACGTATTACTGAATTTTTTCATCATTGGAAGTTAGAAGTTATTTGCTAAGATTTGATGCCATGTATTTGGTATGTTAGATACTTGATTTACATTATAGATATATTTTTAAAACAAAGTGGCTGCTCTTTTTGTCAGATCGTCAGACACAAAGTAGATTGCAAAATATTTATCAACCTTTTTTTGTTGGTCTTGATATATGCAGCATTGGGAATATTGTTTGTTCAGTTTTTTTCTTCTTTTTTTCCTTAAGAATTTTATTTGGTTTGCTCTGTTGATGTCGTCCCATCATTTCTCCTTTAGTAGTTCTGTTCAAATTTTCTGTTTTAGCTTCATAGAATGATTGATGTGTAAAATCTATTGGCTTGTGCAATGGTCTCTGGAGAAGATACTTGTGAATTCTGTCGCTCGGGATTTTTAATGTTGATCCAGAGGCAAAGCTGTCACTAATGCTTTAGGAGAGCTTTTGCACTCCTACAGTGTGCAGTGTATAACACTTTTTATGTTAATCTGCATTCAGTGCTTGAGTACTGTGTGTGAAGGTACAGCTGTACTGAGTATGGGTCTCATCCCTTTCAGTTAAAATTAATAACTCTGACACATTGATGAATCTTGTTCAATTAGCACTGAACCAAAACATGTACCTCAGTTTGAAGGCTGAGAGGAACAGTCCGGAGTTGGCATCTGGAGTCCCTTTTTTTTGGTCAGATGGCTCAGAGAGCCAGCCTGGACCTGTCAGAGCTGCTTGGTGCAGGTAGCTGGAGCTGACATCCCTCTCCTGGGCTGCCCAGACGAGCAGGGTTGGTGCTGTTGTCCCACTCCGAGGGCTCCGGGAGCTGCGAGGGCTCTGGGCCTGTGTCTGTCTCCTCAGAGGGCCCTGGGCCTGTGCCCCTCTCCTCAGCCACTGGCGTCCGGGGTCTGCAGCCCCCACACGGCCTCAGTGCCCTCAGGCTGCTCTGGCACACCATTTATTGTGGTAGAACGGCCCAGACAGAACACTTGTCACTGACAGGCCTCGTTGGGACGTTCCTTTGGCTTAAGATGAGTAGGGTTTTGTTAGCCTGTGTTCCTACCTGGCTGGCATGGAAGGTGAGGCGCTTTGTCATGGAGAGTTGGGCCTGGATGTTGAAGTGTTAAAGCCCGCTGGAGGCCCCTGTGTGGGACATCTGACTGCTTTTGTGGTGATCCAGATGGGAAATTTGTGTGTTTCTGAGGAATTCGTGGCTGTGCCACTGGTCCACTGTGGTGCCTGTGTGTTTTGACTATTACAGAGGGGCACAGATCCCTTCTCCCTCTTTGGCCTGTGGAGGAGTGCAGTTAAGAGAAGACAACCACTAGAAGTGACTGAACTGTATCTTGTGCCAACTTCCAGTCATCCCTCCTACAAATTTTGTTGCAAATGTGCAGAAATAGGAGAAAAGAATGACTTGATTCTTACTGAGACCTAATATGCCTGGTCACTGAAACAGAGGGCTCCTTTTTAGATATCTCAGGAGGGGCGTCATTGTTTGTGTTTTTCCTAGCAAAATATTTGTTCAACCTTGGTTTTGTTCAGTCAGAAGTAAAACATTTTAATGCACTATCTTTTAATTTGTGGTTTTCTATGTATTGTCCAAGAATTAATTGTAGAAGGGTTGATCTTGGAAGGAGCCTTTTGAGATTATCTAGTCTGACCTGACTGTGCGAGCAGGGTCAGCCAGAACTGTGTCTGCCTGGGTTGTAAATATCTCCAAGGATGGAGTCTCTAGAACCTCTCTGGGCATCTGTGCCAGCAGGTGACTGCCCTTCCAGTAAAACAGGTGGAGTTTTTATGTCCAGATGGAATGTAATGGCTTTTAATGTGCTTGGTATTGAGTTGAATTATGACTTTGGCCAGGGAGTGACTAGCAAAATGCTGAGGGACACAACTACATAGGAGGTGGGCACTTTTTTTTTTCTTCTTCTTCTTTTGAGGGGGGCAGCTGACTTATTTTTCCCTCCTCTGTAGTCCAGGCTTTTTAAAGAAATACCTGCCATTTAGTTTTAAAAGGATGGACCAGGTACTCCATAAAATGATAATCTCTAGAGGGCAGAGATTGTTTTGTGCTGAAGCATTTTTAATGTCTCCCTGTTGGGAGAGAAAGGAGACATTAAGAATGTGTGGGCTGAAGCACTATGGTGTGATGGGATAACCTACAGTGCTAAGAAGGACCTATTATATATTATTTGTAGCAAAAAAATAGTGTTTGCATTTTTTTCTTAGCTTGTCATAGATATTGCTATATTCTCCTGCAATTTTTGGTGCTGAAAGTAAAATTACTTTTTCTACTAAAGCAAAAATCAGTACATTTGAAAACTAGCAAGGATGAGATGCACTTTTTGTCCATTAAAGGGTTATTTTTAAAATAAAATGTCCTACTATAGAATCAGTTTATAGTTGCATTTCTTTCATCCCTCACTTTTAGCCAGTTGATGAATTGACACGGTAATGTTTTTGTGATCCAGCCGCCAGAATAACTAGGTGAGAAAGTAAAATTATTGGTGGTTGTCTTTAGAAGCTGTTGAAAATGTACAGAACACCTGTACAAATGCTTGATGCCTTTGAGGGAAGAGCAGAGGTGTGAGATGGAAAATTTCTCAACCTGTTTTGAGATCAGCTCCAGGGGTTGTCTCACATGCACAGATCGTCTGTTGCTACATATAGAGCTGTACTTAAAAGGAAGTTAATTTGTACTGGAATATTCTGATAATATTGATGGTAGTCAAACTTACATCTTGGAACACTTATATCTGCAATGGTATTCGAAGAGAAATTAGATGTTCCTTTTGCAAGATTTCTAGAAGCCATACTGTATTCTGTGTTGCTCTCTGCTCAGCTACACTAAATATAACAATGTAAGGTCAATGTACTTTAGCCTTTTTCAGATTTTACAAAAACACTTTCAGTTGTGTTTTCTTTTTTCTTTAATCCTACATCTTGATGGGTTCGTCTTTGATTCACTTTTTGTTAAATTTGTCATGTTGTCTGTCAGTAGAGCTGTCTGCTGACCTTGTCTGAGATACCATCTGTTGATCTCTTGGTGCTGGCCCTGAATTAGACATATGGCAAGATTTACAATGTGAGAACTGCTGTCAGAGAGCATAGGGAGATTTTCAGGGAGATTTTCAGAGCCTGGAGTGCGTAGCCATTGCAAGCTGGGGCTGTTCAAGTTTAGCACTTCAGGGGGGTTGTCCTTCTGGGCTCTTGACATCAAACTGTGTTAAATCTTGCTCCCTGCAGATCAAGACCTATAGCAATTTGCTAGGCTGTTGTAAGCAGCCTGCCAAATGCAAATGCTGGCCATTTAGCGAAGTTGATGTTAGAGGATTATAAATGCGCAGCTATGTCACCGTTTTGTGCTTCCTCTAAGCATATGCTGTCACCAAACGTCTGGAATCAGCCTAACCTTATTTTCCTTAAAAGTAGGTGCTTCTATTTTGGCAGTAGCTTTGGAATTGATCAAAACATCTGTCTCCAGCTTTTCCTTATAGACACTACTCGGTGCCCGAGTGTGGCAAGTCCTTTGTTCCTTTGTTAGGTGAATCCAGTGTGGATTTGCCTTGACTTTTCCTTTTTCAGAATTACTTTTCACTTTACTTCTAGAGTCCTTGTATTATTTAGGTTCTACAGCAGGAACAGAAATCAGATGGGCCCGTGTACTACATTCTTCATTTGGCAATGTTGAAGGTATGAGGGGTTGAATGTGAAGGTAACCTTCTAGTACTTAGCAGGGAAAGGATATCTGACATTCACAGCATCCCCAGGATAACTGCTCAGATGGACCATGTATCTCAAAGTAGGATAAATGATGGGCAGCCTCTTTCTCTGCAAGTGTGTGCCTCAGTATGAGGGTAGTACCTGATCACTCTTGCTGGCTACTTTTCTCTCCCCACGTAGAAGAGGGAGCACTTATATTTCCAAATACCTGAAATACGGGACCATACTGCTATTATAGAGTGCATGGTTGGTACTTGTTGAAGCTATTGGATGTGACTATTGCATGCCTTGGAGCATGGAACCCATAGAACGTATTAAGCTTCCCCTCACCCTATGTGTTCCTGGGTTGCTTCTGTGGATTGTTTTCAGTTGCTGTGGCAGACAGCCCTTGAAGTAATGATGTTAAAGGTAGCATTGCTCATCACTGATGTCAGAAAGAAATTTTTTTGCCAAGTCTGCTTCAGTCAGGATTTACGCATGATAGCATCAAAATGTTCTAGTATTTCAGTTAACACAGGAATATTCAGCTTGAAAACTGTAAAGGGAAATCTGAATCAAAATTCTAATAATTATTTCTAGTATCTATAAAAGTGATGCAGAGTATGAACCTTGAAAATTTTATAATACTCCCATCTCCTCTTCCCTTAGCGCTTATCCCCCCTTCATTTAATCTCTTATCTGAATTAATGGGAACAAAACAGTTTCTCCTGTTATATTGTAAACTTTAGTCCAAAAGAGTATTAGCTGAGTGAGGTTTTCTTTTTTTTCCTGTGTGGTTATACTGAATAAGGAGCTTTAAAATGAATGTAGTTTCTTAATCTCAAGTACTGGATTATTTCCTGATTCTGTGTGACTGACCCATTGTGTACCAAAAAGAAACTCTTAAACTGTTCACCTTTTACTGTTTTATGGCTGATGGACTCAGAAAGTTCTTTCTGACCCACCGAGTATTATATCAAATTGCAGTTCTCACAAAGAGAGCAGTAAATGGAAAGGTTTGGTGAAATCGCCTTTATAATGTTTTGAAAAGTTAGCATGCTTTGCAGACATTTAGACTGCTCTGTGATCTCTCCTTGAAGCTTGGGTTTAGGATGTAAGCTTTGCCACAAAATAGATCATATTCTTCTGATCTTTGAGACTTTCTAGATCTTAATCTCAAGTATCCATTTCTGATAAATTTCTCGTAATATTAATATTTGTTGAATAGGTTGGGAAGAAAGTTTGTATGTCCTATTTCCCTGTTGCCATTTCATGCCATTTAAGGAACCCATTTCAGAGTTAAACATGCCCTCAATTGCTCTGTTTTCTGAAGAGCGGTTCAGTTTCCTATAACATTGAACAATTGCATAGTGAATGTTGACAAGATCCTGTCTTTGTTTCCTAGAAACACTGTTTCTTCGAGGTAATTTGAACCAACATCAGGTCTTTTTGATAGAAGTGCACCTTAATAGTAGTTAAAATTTTTCGCTTGCTTCAAGAAGGGATTATTTCCTAGATAAGCAATATCTTATGGATCAGGAATGAAAACTGCTTTCATATTTGGAATTAAAAAACCACTTCAGTGTAAATACAGAAAAAATACAAAAGTTTCTTTAACTGTTTTTTTTTAAAAAATATTCATCATTCTTCATGTTTTTCTTTTTACTGTCATCTCATTTTACTCATACCAGATACCTTTGTAGCTGAGGACAAAGCTAGGAAGGGAATAATACCAGAATTTTATATATGAGTCTGAGTTTATTGTTGAATGTGCAGAATATAGAAATAAGACTTTTCAATGCAGTTTAATTGAAAAACACAGTATTTCTTTTTATGATATGGTTTATGTTTGTCATTGTCCTCCTTTTCTGGATCACACAACTGGATCACACAACTTGAGATCAATCATAGCGTTTTCCCTTTGCATCAGTATTTGTTTCTGTTAATAGATTTAACAGTAACAGCAGAAATATTGAACTATTTCTTAGCCCATAGGTGTTAAACTGTTTCTTAACCCATTCGTCCTCAGCACTGAGGGTTGAGAGCCACAGGCTGGGTAAAGCTGTTCTTACAGCTGTGCTAGCCTGAAAGAAGATTCAGCTGTTCTTTATTTCTGTTGTTGTTTTGAAGCACTGATATACTCCAACTCTCTTTTTCTTGATCTATATAATTATATATATAACAAGAGTCCATTAAACTGAATCAATTTAGAAATCCTGGTATGGCTTTATGGGTGATTTTTCGCTATCTGAAGCATTCTCATGTCTCTTGAGACGTCCATCTGAAAAGCATAACTTCTTACCTGACAGGCAAAGCCAAACTAAAGCGGGTCTGGATTTCTTTTTCCTGGGAACATTCTGCCCTTTATGTTGTTGCAGCAACATTCCACTCCAGTGAATATGCATGGATTTTGTTACTTTTCTTGAGGTTCTTCCTAACCTTGCTAGCAACAGCAGATTTGGTGTGTGATGGCTGAGGGTTGGGGGTTTTTTTTGATTGAAAAGAAAATACGAAGGCTCTGGAGGGGAAAAAAAAAAAAGAATTGCAGTTTGTTAGGGTACAGTTTGTTTTAAGCTTTCCATACCATTTGGAAAGGTACATGCCAAACTTTTACTAGTAAAACTAGTTTATTTTTGTATGTGATAATTATATACATCTAAGCTATTTTAGATGTGGCAACAAAATCAGTTTGTTTTAGTATCACTTCTAAAAGCATTTGCTGGAGTCTTAAGGCATCTTACTTAAACATGATGATTGTAATTTTTGCAGGTTTCTGTAGCTGCTTCCAGTGCTGGAAGAGGATCTCCAGCTGTAACTCTAGTGCAGTTGCCTTCTGGTCAAACTGTTCATGTCCAGGGTGTCATTCAAGCCACACAGCCCTCAGTCATTCAGTCACCACACATGCAAGCTGTTCAGGTTAGCTTTTTTATTGTTACATTTTCATGAATATTTGGTACCTCATAACTCTTTTCCCAACCCATCTTCAGTTTCTCTTCATTCCAACCAGTGCTGCAAGATTTACTCAGATGGCACAGGAAACAGCAGGGGGAAGGGTGGCAAACATCCAACCAGCAGCAGCTCTACAAGCATTGTGTAGCAATTCCTTAATGCTTCCTGTTTATCTTATAAGAAATTGTCTTGGAACTTGTGTCTGAACTTACGCAACAGCAAATTTGTGTCATAACGTGGCGTTACTTCAGCGTATCCTGCAGTTTTTCCATTTCGTTAAATTCTATGAACATAATGTTTCTAATGATACTATGAACTCATAAATTTTCAAGCATCTCCCATTTTATTATTGGAGAGGGTCTGGATGTAGTAGAAGTAAGCATATTATATCAAGTAGTTCCTTGTTTTTAGGCCCTGTCAGACCCTGTGAGAGCATTTGGTACTGCTTTTTGTGGATGTGGATATGTAGATACCAAAAATATGGGCAGCCTCAAACAAAACATTTATGTGGCAAATGTTCACATGTTTAAAGTTGCTGGAACTAGAAAACAGGGATCAGTGCAAAATGTGTAAGACTTTTCAGAGCTTTTAAAAATTGAAGAAGGCAAGAGAGCAGGAATACTCAGTGTTTTGAAAATTGCTCGGCCTCCCATTGGTGTTTTTCTTGTAGCTAGCAAGGCCTCTGCTCTAGTTTTATTAAAAACTGTTTGGGAAATGTCAACTGAATTGCTTTTTGCAGATAGAATTGATATTTCTGGTAAAAGACGTGATACACCTGTTATGAGGGAAGGGTTTTACCTGTGGCCATTGCAACATGTTGAGGAGAAGCCTTGTGTTGTCAGTCTTCTTGAGAAGCCATCTTTAATGTTAGAGGCTTCGTAGTAACTATAAAATATAAAAAATCATATATAAATATGATTTATATTAGAGAAAAAGAATAAAACCTTGATCAGATAATGAATATTTTATTGTTGAGCAGTAGGTGATGGGACCTCAAGGTTTTGAAATCCTAGATCACTATTGAAAGAGGTGCAGTAGATGTCAATACTTGATCAAACTTGAAGTGAGAGCAGAGTATTCAAAGTAAATACTTTTTAAAATTGGAATTCTTTCTAACTGTAATTTTCCTGAGTAACCTGTATTCAATAAGCACATTAGTAATTCCCAGTTTCTGTCACTGCTTTTCTTTTAGTCAGTGTAGTCAGGATGTACATGCAAAGATACAGGACTTTTTTTCAAAGCTCAGAAGGAGAAGTTTCTCAGGAATCTCTTGCCAGCTGCTGCTGTGTCATCTTAGGGGAGTGGAAGTCAACTATTTGTTGTATTGAGTGAATTCTGGCTGTCCTCCCTTTCCCAAAGGAGTAGAACAGGAAAGTTTTGTCCCAATTAATACTGACTAGCTAGTTCCAGGATTTTGGTTTGGTTTCATCTGGATAAGAAGGGCTTGAAGATGCTGTAAAAGGCTTCATTACAGAGGGTATTCAGCCCTTCTGTGATCCTCTTCAGTACTTTATGCTGCCACCTGGCATTTCCTCCAGGTCATTTGGCTTGAACTTGCTACCTTCTCTCTGCCAGACAGAGGGGAACTTGGGAAATTATATCCGTTTAAAAACGAAAAAAAGAAGTGTGCTGAAGGTTGATGTTGAAGCTTGCATGACCTCTCCCTCAAACATCTGCCATCTTCAACCGGAAAGTGTTCAAAAGTTTTTCTCATAATGCTGTTGCTTTTTAGATGAAAAAAAATGTTTATCTGTATAGCATTCCTTATTGTTTTGTTAAATGTTGTTTTATTTGTAAGAAGGTTTAAAGTTCAGATTGTTATTTGACTTATTGCTTGCTCAACAGTAGTATTGTACACTACAACTGTAGTGTATCAGGTCTTGGAAAGACTAACATGAGTTTGAAGTTAAATTTGTTCAAATGCAGATGAAGTTGAAATAGGTAAAGTCAAAATCTGAACAGTGTCCAGGAAAAAATTACAATGCTTTCTGTTTGTTAACATTATGGACATGGTTGTTTGCTATTAGAGTGATCTGAAGTGTTCATTTCTCTATCTGTCATGATGAAAATTAAAGCTTTTGAAATTTCTTGCAGAAAATGTCTTCTTCCACATTGTCGTGGTTTGACGCTGGCCAAATGCCAGGCACCCATGAAAGCCACTCACTCACCTTCCCCTGCTACAGCTGGGCAGAGGAGAGAAAATGTAATGAAGGCTTCATGAGTTAAGGACTGGGAGAAAACACTCCGAGGGCAAAACAGGCTCAACCTTAAGATCTAAAGTGAATTTTTTACTAAAAAAATCAGAGCAGGATAATGAGAAGTAAATTAAGCCCTTAAAAACATCCTTTTTTCCCCCCAACCCTTCCCTCCTTCCCACCAGCAGTGCGGGGAGACAAAGTGTGGGGGTTTTGGTCAGTTTGTCACCCAAAGTTTTCCTCCGCTGCTCAGGGAGAGGAGTCCTTCCCCTGTGAGACCGTGGGGTCCCTCCCACGGGAGACAGTTCTCCGTGAACTTCTCCAGTGCGGGTCCGCTCTCACAAGCAGCAGTCCTCCCAAAACTGCTGCAAGGTGAATTCCCCCCCCGGGCAAAGAGTCCTCCAAAAACTGCTGTGCCGTGGGTCACTCTTTCCACGGGATGCAGTCCTCTAAAGACAGGCTGCTCCAACTTGGGAGCAAGGNGCATTACCACCATTTCCAATTGGCCCAGCCTTGGCCAGTGGCATGTCCATCCTCAGAGCCATCAGGGTTTGGCTCTGCTGGGCATGGTAGAAGCTTCTAGCAGCTTCTCACAGAAGCCATCTTTGTGGCCCCTCCGCTACCAAAAACCAGTCCGTGCAAAACCAACACACACATTAAAATGCTTAAATCATCTTGTGATTTCCTTACCTTCTTCCTAAAGTGTGACTATTCTCAACTTCTTCAGACATCTTCACAAATTTGGGGAGGGCTATAGGTAGCTGTTAGGGAATATGAAGGTTTAAAGGCAACTAAGGTCTTATTTTCAAGCTATTTGTGCTGGGACAAATAGATTATTTATTACCCCCCCACGCCCCAGCAAAATGAAAATTCTGTTTTGAGTTAGGATTCCCAGGCTCGTTCTTGGCTCTGCAATACTATCTTACTTTTGAAGGATTATACCAGAGGCTTGAAGGTCGATCCGTGAGCAGATTGCTGAAGGCACATTGGGAGGGAAATGTCTTTCAGGATCTCTCTTTGCTGCTCGGCATTGGTCCATCCTGCAAAAGGAGGAATACAAACTTCTTGAAGCACCTGTGTCTCTGCAGTCAGCTCTGATGTCTGGTTTGGAGCTATAGATCTGTACACATGCAGAAGTACCTCTCACCACCTAGGTGGCACACGCAGAGTTCTAAGGATGTTTGCTGCATATTACCCAGCAAAATGAGGCTACATTAAATATTTTTACACAGAACTGGAATGTAATAAACTTAACAAGTGAAGAGACAATTTTGTTCTGCAATAACCTGCAGTTCCTTCAAGGTGTAGTTCTGCAGATTTGAGTTGAGGTGACCCAGGCCTATACATTTCCAGAACCTTCCAGACAGTCATTTTCTATTGAGGTCAGGCAGGTTTTGTTTCTAGTACCAAACACTGAGAGCTGGCAGATAGATTAATTCTAGAGCTCTTCCATGTCTTCCCTGAGCTTCCACTACAGCCAGGTCAAACACTTGAAGCCTTCTAGTCACTTACATCATGTTTGTTCTGTTTCAGTTTAACAAAGTGCTTAATCTGAAACTGCAGTCTGGTATGTATCCATGTTGAAAAGGTTTTCACACTGTTTCGATTTGGAAATCTCAACACAGCAATAGTTCTGAGTAGTTAAAAGAATCTAAGAAAATAATGTGTTTTCCTTGTTCAATAATGACTTTCAGTTCTGTGTAGTAAGATAGGTGCTGATCAAGAGTGTGATTCAGCCCTAGGCCTTAGTGTTGTCTTGGGTAATTTTAAGAGAAGAAGAATATATGAAAATACTAAAGGTCTGAGAAAATGGGACACTGTGGTCTTGTCAGGCATTTCCAAAACTCATATAGCATTGCTAAGCAATGTCTTTGTATTTATGAATATGTTAGTAAGTGTAATAAATGTGTATATTTAAATAAAGTTATTTTCTAAATAGCTTTGGTGTGGTGTGAAGAGACTTTTATATTGTATACTATTATTTAAGGCACATTAGCACAGTATTCTGTATTTTAGATGTTTGACCTCACTTTAAGAGCTAATTAAATTGTATAATATTTTTATATTTAAAGAAATCTGTTTCCAGTACTTTTTCTAAGTGTCATTCACAAAAAAGTAACCTGGATTATTTTGACTTTTTTCTTTTTCAAATGGAAGATGTTATCTAAATGGCTAGGTCTGGCTAACCTCATAATTTGTGATTTGCGTTGGAAAAAGTAGTCCAAAATCACATGATTAGTGATAAATAAGTCAACAAACTTCCCATATGCAAACATGGAATGAATTTTAAAAAATATTTTACTCTGCTGCTATTTTTTTTTAAATGAAGTTATGAATTTCAGGAACTTTGCTATTACAGGTAGCATCGATTGCAGATGAAGCTGCACAATCAGAAGTGATAATTGATTCTCAAAAACGTAGGGAAATACTTTCAAGAAGGCCTTCATACCGGTAAGGACTTTTAATTTTGGTTTTGCTGGTTTTGAAGGCAGCTTATTTATTACAGCAAAACTGTCTGATAAAAGTCAGTTATTTTATTTTCTTATGGGTATGGATTTTCAAGTACATAAAATTACTTCCATTCTTCTTTCAGAAAAATTTTGAATGAACTCTCATCAGATGCTCCTGCAGTAGCAAAGATTGAAGAAGAAGAGAAGTCAGAAGATGAAGGAACGCCTTCTGGTATTTCTGCAGTGGCCATGCCAACCAGCCTGTATCATACTAACACAGGGCAATACCGTATGTTTGCAAATGTACTATGTGATGATGCAGAACATGCATAACACAGCTTTGTTTATAAGAGTTACATAATGTAGTAGGGGTGTTGTATTTTGATGAAGAAGAATAAGAGATTCTGCATTTCTAAGTAATAATTATTAATTTTTTCTAACATGGGCATTACAGACTTTTAGTCTCTTTCTTGTAGTTTTTGTTGGCTGCTAGATTTACTCCTAGAGCTTCTGTGCATTTAAATGTGGAGGTGAGGCTCAGCTGAAATGAAAAATGCTGACGCTTTTATGTGACTGTTTAATGATACAAATCATTGCAGTTTCAGATTCTTGTGATTTGCTATGTATTAGTGCTATTTGTTATATGAAATGGCAAGTAGAGTTTTTGAAATGTAAAGTATGAAATTACTTGTTAACTTCCAGTTTTCTTTCTTAAAAGAACTATGTCTTTTTGTCTCCAGTTTTTAAGTATCTATACTTTCACTGCAGAAATTAACCTAAATCATGGTTTCCAACATTTGATATGTCATCCAAATGCAAGTTAAAAGTTACATTCACAGTTCTGGTCTATAGATTTGCTTTTGGATATTTTTATACCATATGTATTTATGGTAGAAGTGTTGCATAACTTGCACTCTATGGCTTCTTTG
Organism: Edolisoma coerulescens; assembly: GCA_013397115.1. Classification (NCBI taxonomy): domain Eukaryota; kingdom Metazoa; phylum Chordata; class Aves; order Passeriformes; family Campephagidae; genus Edolisoma; species Edolisoma coerulescens. The sequence continues at coordinate 1,492,160 of VWZW01004314.1, read as the reverse complement.
GACATAATCAGAGATCATCTAAGGGATAACTTTATAATAACTCTTTTTAAAATTGTGTATTTGATAAAGCTTCACTCCTTCAACTGGCAAGGTTTTTTCATGTCTTTTCATAAGCAGACACACTGAAGTGCAGGTATTTTTCCTTTGATATAATGACAGGAAGACTGCACAAGAAATGTCATGGAGTTTTTTTCCTGAAATGAGAAAGCAGAGGAAGTCTATTAAAACATTGCAGTGGCATATAAAAGAGGATAGAGTGGCTCTCTAGTTGTATTCTACTCACCCTTAGAATTCTGCAGTAATTTTTAATTTATGCAACTAAACTAATTATTAACAGTGAGAAGACAGAATTTGCCTGTAGTATCTATCCTTTGCTATCTAGAAAGTAATTTTGCTTGTGCCCCTAGGCTGCTTTTCTTACCCTTTCTGTAAGCTATAGACATAAATAAATGTTTGCCATGTGATGTCCAGCTTCTGAAGTGTTCTTTTCTGTGGAAAAGAACACGGTCATCCTAAATTACAGCTATCCAGTACAGAATCTGGCATGTATTCATGTATTCTTGTATTCTAAGAAAAATTAAATATTTTTCTTCAATTTTTGAATTGTATTTTTGTTTTTGCTTAGGTTTAATTAAGAATATATGTATTTGCCATTTCAAGGCTTAAAAAGAAGTGCTATAATGTCTGTGTATTACCTGGTGAGCCTGCAAACCTATAGGATTTCTAAGAAATTTTAGAGTTTAGGTTTCTTAATTGTAGCTTCCTCTGGGAAGCCAGAGTTGTGCTTTGACTGCAATGTCTTGCAGGAGGTGATTCTTAGGGGAATATATTTTCATTTGAACACACCTATAAACAATAGTGACTGGGAAGTGTTTAAGTCAATAACAAAATTCAAAGGTTTTGCTTTCTTGTTCAATCAGACATTTACTTCTGAAAATTAAGCAACAGAGAGCATCACTGACAATGTGAGAACAGAATCCACAAAAATTTAATTAAATCTCATGTCTTAATTTAAACTTGGCTATAAGCCAAGCTTGGGAGATTTCTGTTCTTTGCTGCTTTTTCTTTGAGTAAGTTATAGTTATAGCCTAAAACATGTGCTGTATAATTAAGGTTCTCATCATAATGGGGCATTGCTTCAAGATGCAATGTCAGCCTTCATGGACTCTCTTGGTTTTGGCTCAAAAACTTTGAGAGCTTTTTCTTCTTGGAAATAGTTTTTCTTGCCCAATTTATTAGTTCATTAATTTGATTTTTTTTTTAAGTTCATTTTTGTACGTTAAAATATCTTTTGCCTCAGCAAAGTCTGTGTATTTTAATTCTGGTTAGGCCAGGTGGTAGCAAGGATGGTCATTTCCTTGTAATTAAGGGGGCCTTAATTTGGAACTTACTAAAGAGAGCTTGACTGTTGACCCCTAGTCCTTACATGCACAAAGCACAGACCTGAAGCATTTCTGAGCCGTCCTGTTGGTTGCCTGTGATTGTCAGGAGCTGCTGTTAGCTAAAACCAGGAACAATGTGTGGGAATACAGCAACTCCAGTGTTGGTTTTAGACTGGACGTGATGCAGAGGGTCACTCCCCGTACCTCCTTCATCTTTACACCTCCTGTCAATAGCTGTGTACTTCTGCCTGTCGTTACTGTGCCTGAGGACTCCTCTCTCCCCGGCCAGCATGGGCTGCACAGGTTCTCTTGTGCAGGCACCCAGCAGTTTGTGCATTAAGCTTGTGCAGAGTCTGTGGCAATGAAGGACTGGCCTTGCGCTGTCACTGTGGCCATCTGTACTGTGCCCTGGTTTAAAAGAGGTGTTATGTTACTACATTTGCTGGTTCCTTTTTTCTCTACTGTTCTTTCTATTCCTGCAAAGGAAAAGTAGTTTAGTTGAAAAGATAATTTTTACTGTGTGTTTATGTCTGGATGTCTGGGGTGACTCTTTTTGGAAGAACTTGATAAGTAAATTTTTCTGGAAAACAAATGTGTTTTTTTCTATTAGCAGCAGTGATGGCTGTTCCCTACTTACTTTTCACCAGCCAAAATGGTATGTTGCCATGGTTTCCAAGAATCTTTTGCCTCGGAGCTTCTTGGCTTTGGCTTATGGAAGCAGACAGACTGACATGACCAGATAAAATGTCTTTGCCAGCTACCTCCATCAACATATGTGTGATCTTTCTGTCAGGGAAATGGGTAGTTTTGCACAAGGTGCTGTCTTGTGTAGGAGCCTTGTAGCCTCATCTGACTACACACCTATTCTGTTGGCTGCAGTTCTGTCATATTGGTTATTTAATTTTGTAAAAAATTATTAGTTCCTCACCTGTGGTAGTGGTCTAATGTGCAAGAGTGGTTCATTCAGTTGGAGTGTGTGAATCAGTCTCCCCACCTCCCTGCCTCCTTGTGCATATAATGCTGATCTGCATGAAAAGATGCAGGGGGAATGAAAATTATTAGTTCTTTTGCTATCTATTTGGGTTACTTGCTATCTTAGAACAGATTTTTAACAATTGGAGAATTAAGAGGTCCTTTGGGAAACTTTAGTTCCATTTCCAGTTTTGGAAGGGAAAAAGATCTGGGTTTTTTTCTGGATTAGAGCTGTTGATCACACTCAGAGAAGACAGTACTGTCTTCTCTTCTAGCTGGAAGAGAAGATGCCGCTTGCATCCATCCACCTGCATGACATTCAGCTACAGAGACTGTCCAGGAAAGTCCTGTACTCATCATAAAAGGCCCAGTTTTCAGTAGAGCTCCAGCACAACAGAGTGGGTGCGGTGGTGGAGATCGGGACAGTTGAATGGGGGGACGGGCAATGTGTTGTTCTGGGCATATGGCAGGAATCAGTCCTGTAAGGGAGGCACTTACTGAAGTTAATTCACTCTTGTTTATAAAGTACTGGATTGGGATCTGAATGAATAATTGCAGGACAGCTGTGACATAATTGTTTACTCAGGTTCACTGTGGAGCTAAGAGTTTTGTATCAATCTGTGCTGATGTTTTACTGCTTAGGAAGCCAAACTGGCTGGGGTGTATGTGGTATGGCTCTGTGATGGTGCAGAGGTACCATTCCTGGTGCTAACTCTGAGAGGCAGAATTTGGCTCTTTATAACTTCTTTGGGAGGTAGAGTTGACAAATCTTGTTGCTTGTCCTGGACCCTGTGAAGAGTAGAGGATACAATGCTTTTCTTTTCTTGCTTCTCTTTTTTTTGTACTGCCCCAAAATGGGGCACTTTCTGCTTTGGAGGCCAGACTGAAACATCTTGCACTCTACATCCTTCCACACTCTTCCCGTTCCCCTTGATGCCTTATGGAGCCTGTGTGCAGCACCCAACTAGTTCCTATGTTATGTATTCCTCATTCCAAGGGCAGTACTGGAGGTCCGTGCTGAACCCTGTTTCAATATTGCAGATAAGACTGAACTTAATTCAGCATGAGAGGAATTCCATGTTTTCCCCAAAAGAAGCTTATTCAGCTGTTGGGATTTGGCAATCTCAGTCTCTTTTAAGTGTTTATATCTGAAGTTGAGCTTTTGAGATATCCTGTTGTTGTCAAAACAGAACATTTGAAATCAGCAATCTCTAAAATTCACATAGGTATCTAACAAATCCTGTATTGAGATAAGCAGAGCTGAACCTTCAAGAATGGTGTCACATACTGTAATCTGACAATGAATTCAGAGGAGTTGGCAAGCCTGAATTTTTTTTATGTCTGACTTTGTAACATCTCAGATCACTTTAAATACAATGTTTGTAGTTTAAATATCTTTTGGGGGAGAAAGGAGTTTGTTACTCCTTGGGAATTGGGTTCTCAGCTAAAAGTTTCAGGATTGTTTTAATTAACATAGGAGATATGGATTTGGCTGGTAAATCACTTGGTGGATAAGGAATTGGCTCAAAGAGCTCCAGTCAACAGCTTGATGTTCAGTTGGAGACCAGTGATGAGTGGTGTCCTTCAGGGATCTGGTTTGGGACCAGTTTTATTTAGTATCTTTGCTGGTTGGAGACATGGAAGGTGGGGTTGAACGCACCTTCAGAAAGTTTGCAGATGACACCAGATTAAATGATGCAGTTGATACTCAAAGCTCAATAGAGAGAAGGGATCCCATCCAAAGGGACTTTGGCAGAGTGGAGAGGTGGATCCATGCAAACTTCATGATAAGGCCAAGTGCAGGGTCTTGTGTGTGGTTCATGGCAATCCTAAACGTGGATACAGGCTGGGCAATGAGTGAATTGAGAGGACTTGGATGTGCTGATGGATGAAACACGGGGTGTGAGCTGGTAATGTGCACTCACAGCCCAGAAAGCCAGCCAGATCCTGGGCTGCATCCAAAGCAGCGTGAGCAGCAGATCGAGGGACGGGATTCTGCCCCTCTGCTCTGGTGAGACCCCACCTGGAGTGCTGCATCCAACACTGGGTTTCCAGCACAAGACAGACATGGACCTGCTTGAACAGATCCCAAGGAGGGCCGTGGAGAGTATCAGGGGCTGGGGGCCTTCCCTAGAAAGACAGGTTGACAGGTTTGGGATTGGTTAGCCTGGAGAAAAGAAGGCTCTCGGGAGACCTTGCAGTAGCCTTCCAGTACTTCAAGGGGGCCTGCAGAAAAGATGGGGAGGGACTCTTTACCAGGGAGCATAGTGATAGGATGAGGGGCAACGGCTTTAAACAGAGAGGATAGACTTAGTTTAGATATTAGGATGAAACCTTCACTTTGAAGGTGGTGAGGCACTGGAACACATTGCCCAGAGAAGTTGTGGATGCCCCATCCCAGGAAGTGTTCAAGGCCAGGTTGGATGGGGAGGTTCTGAGCTACCTAATCTAGTGGAAGGTGCCTCTGCCCATGGCAGGGGAGTTAGGATGATGAGATGATCTTGAAGGTCTCTTCCGACTCAAGCCATTCTATGATTCTGTGACATTTCTGTGTTTAGGAAAGGCAACGCTGATTTCAAAAAGAATATACAATTAATAATGTCTCCAGGGAATTGCGTTTTTTATAAATATTTGATTATGTCAAGGAATCCAATATGATATTTTAATGGGGAAAGTATATTTGTTTTTTCATATTGCTATTACATGGAGGGAAGGACCCCGCTTTGTTTTGTTTCTCTTTTTACATAAGTATTGAGTTTTTCACAGCTGTGTACAACTTGGTTAAACATTGTTGTGCTAAACTTTTTCTCACACTAAGGAACAGATTGTGAGTGTCAGACAACTTTCTCTTCCTTTGTCTTGATGCCCTGGTTTTTGTTTTCTAAGAGTCAATAAACAGCTTTTTTTTTAATTATTATTTTTTAAAAATAACTTCTTCGTTAGTATTTAAAACAACACTTTTATATGGCTAGGAGCTACTATTTTTTTCTCCCATATTTATTATAGTAGAGTTAATATTTCTGGAAATGCAGAGAGAAACTGTGTTGAACACTGCTTTTTATTTGCTATGCGTATGGCATATACTACACAACAGGCTTTATATTTGTGGCAATCAGTATTAATACTACCTAAGTTTTATCATACAATTGATCTTCATGCAAGGAGAGGACCAGGAGTCCTATAAGACAATGTTTATTTCATGGTTTTTAGCATGTGTTATGTCTTTCTATTGCCTAACTTATCTTTTTTTTTTTTCTGTTTAGTTACCATATCTCAAGGTGGTACAATTCAGACTGTGACAAATTCAGGAGCTCCTCAGCCAGGCGCTACCATTGTGCAATATGCAGCGCAGTCATCTGATGGCACACAACAGTTTTTTGTTCCTGGAAGCCAAGTTGTTGTTCAAGGTATATTTTATTAGTCTACTCCATTTTAGTTTTTTCATATTAAACAATTTTTCTTAAAAGGTTTTTTATTTTGTGTTGACATTATTGCACTATTAAGTAAAATACTCATAGCAAGATGAAAGACAGTCTTAGGAGGAGATTCAGGTTCTCTGCTTAGTAAGGCAGCTACTGTCTTTGGTTAAAAATAATGAAATAGCAGTATAACATCACTTTCTGCTTTGGATTCTCTTGTCCAGATTTTGAGACATATGTTTAGTTGGAATAAAGGTGCTCTTACAGATTGAAGTGAGATGCTGAAGGTACACTGCATTTAATACATGAAGCTAATTTGTTTTTTTCAGCAGTTAGTGTTAATAAAACACAAATTCTGAAGATTTTGGGATATGTTTAGGGCAGAATTTCCTTGCACCTTACAGTTACTAGAAAGCAGATCCTTTACTGAAGCTACTTTTCTCACAGAGGAACACTTTGAAGGTCCTATAAAATGCACACATGAATTGAACTGTGAATAGTGAATTCTTGAGCCTTAGTGTAGTTTATGCAAGACTTTTTTCTCTTTCCTCTGTTCCCAGCCTTTTGGTAATGCTGAGGGCATTGGAGAACCAAAGGTGTCTTGGATTCTTATCTATACTGGGGGATTTGGGTTATGTGGTGAAAACCTTTGAAAATGGGTATGGAGAGACTAAATTAGTAGCTATGGAGGATATACAGAATTTAAAAAAAAAAATATTTTATTGACACAGAGAAGCAGGGAGGGAGGGCTGTATGAATACTTCCTTAAGCCAAAACAGCTATCAGAAATAAGCCATGAGAAGAGCTAGGGAGGATTTAGATACGTATCCATGGAGTGGATGAGAGTCATCAAATAAATACTGAAATACATTGTCATCCCAAGACTTTGCAGAAGCATTTCAGGGAAATTTTAAGACTATGAGATGAAAAAAACCTTAGCCAAATGTTAGTTTTTATTGTTCAGAGAGTATTGTTACAACTTCCCTAAATGTTATTATGAATACATTCTTAACAAAGCCTTAAGACCCAAATTTGGCTGTCCCCCAAACCAATTTCCCACTCTGGTACCAGAAGTTTTTCTGAGTATGAGTCTAATACGTTTTCTGTGTGTGTGCCTACACATCCCTTAAATCAGAGGCCACCTCCATCTCTCCAGGTTGACTGTAGTGTTTTATAGGTGTTGCTTTGATTCTTCAGAGCTTTGGGGTCAGGGGCAGAAAGAATAACTCCTCAGCTGCTTCCTAAAACTTTCCAAGTCTGTGAAGAAGCAGAGCATTTGAGGATTTTACCTGGCAGCACTTCAGTCCTTGGAAATTCCGTTTGACTGACTTTCCTTTTCAGACTCTCCATTACAGAGCTGTTCTCTGACAGTCTCAGCAATGGGCTCGACAAGATGGAATTGCCCATTAAGTGTCTTGCCTGTGATGGAAACTTTCAAAATGGATTCAGAGACAGTTACTGAATACTTTCTATATCATGTTTCTGGAAGCATCTAGATACTTTTAGCTAAATTGATTTGTTCTCTCCATGCTCAGAGAATTTTACTTCCTGGAATTCTCTGTTCCTTTGGTTCAAAGTCTGGTGCTTTAATGAGCCTCATGGCTGTTAGCACAGAAGAAAAATGCTACATAACATATACAGGGAAAAGTACAAAGCAAACAGTAAGCGAGCATGAACTTGGAGATGATGGGAAGATAAAAGGCTTCAACTTGGTCTACATGCTATTGATACTGGAAAATCTTTAAAAAAACCAAAACCTCTATAGTAAAAAAGAGGTGTATAAAAATAGTGTGAAAGCACTTGCAGATGTTTACAGTAATACAGTTGTATGTAGTCAGTAAACCCGAGTTAATCAGGATGGAGTGAGACAATGGAATTAGTTGAATATACAAGTGTCTGAAATGTCCTTACTACAGCTTATCTTGCCTATGCTAAAAAGTCTGTAGGAATATAGGTTATGAAGATTTGTCATTTATGTACACTTTGTGGTTGACTGCTCACTTAATATTGTGGTAGCACAGATTATAATAGAAAAAATATTCTGTTTAGTAATCTTAACACTTACATATACCTTTATAATGATGCTGGGTAGGCTGCATATAATTTTTTTTTCTTAAGCATAGAAGAAGAAAAGACTATAACAAATACCTGGAAACAGAAAAGATCTGTTTCAGATTCTGTTTCAGAACCTTTCAGATAGCATATGTATTGATTCTTTTTTCTAAAGTATTTGTTGATTAATCTCATGTAATAACAGATAAGAACACATAAACCCTATGCTTGTTATTTTCTGATAACCTGTGGTGCAGAAAAATATTAGGATAAAAGTGCCAAAGGTGTTGATCCAATTGAGTGACATTGCATTTGCTACAAGTTTACATTTGGAGGTGAAATAAGAGGTAGTGCTAATATCTAAACAGTTTCCTAATACATTAAGGGTTAAGGATTTTTTTGCTAGCTGAAGAAGGAAGTGTTTGACTATTAGTGAAAATGAGTGTAGAAAAATTATATAAAAAATCATTGTGTTGGGATCTATGTGTGTTTTCATTATATTGTTAGTGATACTTGAAATCTGTGGCTTGAATTTCTTGTGCCTTAGTTCTGATCTTCTGTACATATGATCCTGAAGTGGTCTGTAATCACAGAACACTCCTTTTGCATTGATGCCTCCATGGCTGCCATCCAGCACAGTTTCACAGTTGATGAATTACCAGTCTGAATTTGTTTATTACAGACAAAGACCTTAGAAATTTGCTGTGCCCTACATACAGACCCCAGTGCTTGTACTCTTGGTCTGAAACTAATTTCATTTAAATTGCTGTAAATAAGGAGTAACTCTCTTAGAGCTGAGTTGGTTTTTTTAAATTTGTATTTTAAAACTAAGTCAACCAGATCTCTTGGATGTATTTTGAAAAAGGAGGGAAGGGGGAAGAGGTTGCCCTTAACTGGAGTTACTGTTCTGCCTGTTACAGCACCTGAAATCACTTGCATTAGGCTGACTTACTTTGTTGGAGTGTTTCTTAATAATTTCTGAAGCTTTTAACTGAAATTAAATGAGTGGGTTGTGGGTTTCCCTGCAAAGGAAGGAGCTCTAGCCTTTCATTTACCTATTTGTTACAGCTTATTAAGTTTTCCTGTCTTGCATGTCTGTCCAACAGAGTTCTCTGCCTTTTAGTGGAACTGTTCCAATGAAAACAACTGCATGTTTGAAATGTCCTTATTTTCTATCCAATCATGACTTTATAATTTGGATTCATTCATGAATGGTAGAGCCACGTTTTAATTTCTCTCAGTCAGTGCTGTGAATTTTCAGGTCTTTCTTAACAGCCTGCTTTGTGGTGAGTGCTTTATGTAGCTCTATGAATAATTCAGGGAAAAAGAACAAAGCTAGGATTATAGCAATATGGAAGAGGAAAAAAAAAAAAAAAACAGGTTTACTGGAAAAGGAATTCTTTGGGCTGCAGTTTCAGTGAGCTGTTCCAGTGATGGAGCATATTAATGACAGTGGTAAGCAAGTGAGGTCATTGTGATGTCAGTGCTCTTGCTTGTAATCCTGCACATGCTTGGTAGTTTGGAACAGTTCATGCTGAGCTCTGGTAGAGGAACAGCAGAATCGTGTGTGCAGAAGTTGATCATGGCTGTTACAGGAGATGAAACAGGTAAAAATTTTGTTAGCCTTTGACATGATATTTTTGTATGTCTGTGCAGTGTTTAGTTAATATTTGTGACATTTTCTTTTGAACCTGTTGCTGTAATTGTTTCATCTCTCTAAAGTCATACAAATAGCTTCTAATTCTATCTACTTAGTGTAGGATTCCAGGGCAGTTTTACCAGTTTCGTTTGGGGGAAAAACAAAAAATCACTGTTAGTGCATGAGTTCTTGCACAGATTGATTCAGATAACTAATCTTTATTATTTGATGCAGGATTTTGCTGCAAACAATGCACCACTTTTGCATTTTTCTTTATTGTGGCGATAGTCCTATATGTTACTATGTTTATAATTGCTTATTGTTTTGTAAAAATGACAACTGCCTTTTTAATTGAGCAATAAACACTACAAATTTGATAGTCATGGGCTTAAGCCTAGCTCTACAGAAATTGTTTCAGCAGTGTAAATCAACCCTATGCTTCCATTGTTAAAAAACACTGAATGGAAACAAATTTGAGGGCAATAATTGAAGTATTGTTACGCTTGCTTGTTTTCTCCTCCACTGTTAAAATGGTCTGTTCCTCAGCTAATTGAGTTCAAAAGGCTGACGTCATTAGATTTCCTGGAATCGTGTTGCAGTAGGGAACTGGAAAAGTTAAACTCCAAACAAGATACACATTGACGTCAGCTCCAAGTCATGCTGCGATTTAGTCAGTTCCTTTCTGCCTCGTCAATTGCCTCCGGCAGCTCGGTAACATTAACTACTTCCCTGCCGGCTCCTACGTGCTGCTGCTCAGTGCTGGCGAATGTTGTTTCATTAATCCAGAGATAAATATCTTCTGCAGGTCGATGTTTTTAATGCTGAAAGGGATAATGATTCATGCCTTGTGTAGCCAGTTTAGTGGTGAAGTTAAAACCCCTTTGATAATCGAGTCCCACCATTATGACTCACAGAGGGGGAGAATAGGCATCCAAATACATCGGGCATTTTTTCTCCTGGATAGTCACTGAAAGAACTCGAGTGCAGGGATGCTCTCTAGTGTTCAGCAAGTTACTTTTTCCAAGAGGTGGTTGCTTTTTTAATTTATTTTTTTTTTAAATGCAGTTTGATTTTTTTTCACTAGTTGTTTTTTTGGCTTCCTGTTAATAATTTTCTTTTTGTAAGTCTCATCTGAAAGCTTCAGGTTTTCAGTGACTTTTTACTCACTTGCATTTTAAGGAGTTAAAAAAAAAAAAAAATTACCTGGGGCAATATGTTAGGGAAATGCACCAACTCCAGGTTTGTTCCTTTGTTAACAGTCTGAGTTCTACTTCTGGTACCTTAGGAAATACATTAAACCTTTGTGAAGTGTCATCATTAGAAACGGCCACAGAAGTTTGTCAGTCTGGATGAAGTGTGTGTGACATTTGTCTCAGATGCTGAAATGGAAGGTATGCTTCACTGTAATATAGATTCATAACTAGGCTTAAAATAACTTTGAAAAAAATTAAGTTTATCTTACTCTGTTTAAAGGCCGTTTCGTCTTTGTAAAGGTCTTTTTCTGGGGAAATCAGTTACATTGTAATTTCTTGAGATAATATACAAGACATTTTTCAGTCTTTGAAATATATTTTTGCAATGATGTATCATAAAACATATATTACTGCACAGATAAAAGATACTTTGTCCATGCTATGCTATGCATTTTTCTTGTTTTTAAACAGTGGTGTCTGGATTTGCAAGGTCTGTACCACCAGAATGGTTATTTATCTGTGTTCCTGTGCTGGCAGGTTTATAAGTGAGACAACTGTCAGGCAGAGACTACCACTACTGGGACCTGCTCAGACTAGAATACTTACCAGTGGTGTTTGCTGATCCCAGCTGAGATAGGGACTTGCTTTTTCTAAGTCTTGCTGCAGGAGTCCTCTTCACAAAAGCTGCAGTAACTCCTGTTTGCTGCCACCTGAGTATAAATCAGACAGACAACAAAGTAGTTGCTCTTGCCAGGCTGAGATGATCTGGGTTGTGGAGCTTTCCCCATGACTTGATCTACAAAATGGTTTGCTTGGATTTCTAATTCATTGTAGCTAAGGTGAACTAAGATAACATCTCTTTAATACCTTGTGGTGAGATAGAAAAAGGTAGTTCTTACCGAAGAGTCTATAAGAAGTATGTAATGTGGCCAGCATAAAGGTGAGCCTGAAGAGTTTCTAAAATTCCATTTTTGTAATTAGTGAGCTGAAGTATCATTCCATTGGCATGACTGAGACTGCTAAGAAATGTGGAGAACTTAAAGGGTTAAGCAATTGCCCTGTAGATGTACAAGATGACCAAGCCCTGTGTTAATGGCAGCTGCCTGTCAGTGCTCACAGGGCTGTTCTGGGCTGATTTCTCCCTCCCTCCCACATCCCCGGGGGATTATCCAGGTCAGTTCACTGGTCCAGTTCATCTTGTAATTCCACAAACACTTTTACCCGCAGGACTGAGAGAGGGGGGAGGTGCACAGGGTTTAAGCTGATAATGATTTCAGGACATGGCTGTGGAATTGTAGTCTAAACACAACTCGATTCTATTTTTTTGTTTTGAATTAGTGAAGCACTTGCATTAATATGGTAAGAATAATAGTATATTATATTAAGTTTATAGTATATTTTATTAAGTTTAATTTTTTCCCCCCTATAGTTAACTGATGTTTCTTAACTGCTCAGCCTGTTACCCTTCCCAAGATGTTTTTGTCTACATTTTATTTTTCCAAGTAGTCCTAGTTTCAGCTGGGATAGAGTTAATTTTCTTCCTATTAGCTGGTACAGTGCTGTGGTTTGGATTTAGGATGAGAGAGATGTTGATAGCATACTGATAGTTTAGTTGTTGCTCAGCAGTACTTGCACTAAGTCAAGGACTTTCCAGCTTCTCATGCTCTGCCAGTGAGCAGGCTGGGGGTGCACACAAAGCCACAAGGGATCACAGCCAGAGCAGCTGACCCCAGATAGCCAAAGGGATATTCCGTACCATAAGGCATCATGCTCAGCATATAAACTGTAGGGGAAGCTGGCCTGGGGACTGCTGCTCAGGAGCAGGCTGGGCATCAGTTGGTGAGTGGTGAACAATTGCTTTTAACTTGCATCTATTATTTTTCTTGGTTTTATTTCTCTTTCTTCTTGTTATTTTCCTTTTCATTACATTTTAAAATTTTATTTTATGTCCATTATCAAACTGTTCCCATCTCAACCTATGAGTTTTCTTACCCCATCCTACTGGAGAGGGGTGTGGGTGGAATGAACAAGTGGCTCTGTGGTGCTTAGTTGCAGGCTGGGGTTAAACTGTGACACATGTTTTTCCATTATCTGAATAATGCTTTAAAGATTTAAAGTATAAACTAAGTATAACATAATAGCATCAGCTGTATTCAGTTGCTTTAATGATAAAATTTGACGTTTTGTTCTATCATAATAAAAATATTTATGGAAAGGAATAGGTAAGTACTTCCTTAGAATTTAAAGAGGAATATATTTTTTGTTTGCTTTTGTTTTCTGTCAGACAAGACACAGGTACTTAGGACTTCCCCAGTGTTTTTAGTTGAGGTACATCATGTAGGGATAAGTATGTCTGAAACAAAGAAATGACATGAGATTGTCAGAAAGGTGTTGGTTTCAAGCCTGGTCAGATCTGCGTTTAGGGTGGGGAGAGCACAAAACTGTTAAGCTCAGGAGCTGAATCTGAACTTTTGCCCTCTGATTTACTGTGCAGCTACACCCCTTCCTGTGCAACCGCCGCTGCCTCCTCTTGCCTGTTAATGCTGCTGCATCCTATGTGTGGTCCTCTTGCCCAGGGAACAAATGCCTGTGCATCCTGAGCACTTATCTGTTCCTTTTTGTTGTAGCAACAGCAGCTCTCACTGGTTATCCAAGGGTTGCCAAACTGCTGTTGTAAGAGGAGAGGCTGTAAAGCTCGTACTATTGCTATCACAAGGAAGGAGGAGAAAGTTGTCTTCTGAAGCAAACTGAGTCCTGTACAGAGAGAACAGGGTAGCATATAAACCTCAGTGGCTGCAACAGCAGGACCCTCTTTTTGTGTAATTGTGCAAACAGGAAGTAAGTGTGAATGCTCGAACTGTTCCTCAAACAGCTTTCCCCATGTTGTCTGAAGAGAGCCACGTGGATACTTTCAGTCTGGCTGGATAGTGGGGCCACGTGCTGGAGCAATTCAGATGTTTTACAGTGTGGAAATAAACACTATTAAGATAAAAAATATAGTTGTGTCATTATAGACTTGTGAAATAATTTACGTATCTGGGATCCTGGATAAATCATTGTCAGAAACCTGTTATTTTCAGATATACCTCTTTTTTGCCATGAATTTTAAAATATGTTTCTTTTATACAGCTGCCACTGGAGACATGCCAGNGTGGTGAGATAGAAAAAGGTAGTTCTTACCGAAGAGTCTATAAGAAGTATGTAATGTGGCCAGCATAAAGGTGAGCCTGAAGAGTTTCTAAAATTCCATTTTTGTAATTAGTGAGCTGAAGTATCATTCCATTGGCATGACTGAGACTGCTAAGAAATGTGGAGAACTTAAAGGGTTAAGCACTTGCCCTGTAGATGTACAAGATGACCAAGCCCTGTGTTAATGGCAGCTGCCTGTCAGTGCTCACAGGGCTGTTCTGGGCTGATTTCTCCCTCCCTCCCACATCCCCGGGGGATTATCCAGGTCAGTTCACTGGTCCAGTTCATCTTGTAATTCCACAAACACTTTTACCCGCAGGACTGAGAGAGGGGGGAGGTGCACAGGGTTTAAGCTGATAATGATTTCAGGACATGGCTGTGGAATTGTAGTCTAAACACAACTCGATTCTATTTTTTTGTTTTGAATTAGTGAAGCACTTGCATTAATATGGTAAGAATAATAGTATATTATATTAAGTTTATAGTATATTTTATTAAGTTTAATTTTTTCCCCCCTATAGTTAACTGATGTTTCTTAACTGCTCAGCCTGTTACCCTTCCCAAGATGTTTTTGTCTACATTTTATTTTTCCAAGTAGTCCTAGTTTCAGCTGGGATAGAGTTAATTTTCTTCCTATTAGCTGGTACAGTGCTGTGGTTTGGATTTAGGATGAGAGAGATGTTGATAGCACACTGATAGTTTAGTTGTTGCTCAGCAGTACTTGCACTAAGTCAAGGACTTTCCAGCTTCTCATGCTCTGCCAGTGAGCAGGCTGGGGGTGCACACAAAGCCACAAGGGATCACAGCCAGAGCAGCTGACCCCAGATAGCCAAAGGGATATTCCGTACCATAAGGCATCATGCTCAGCATATAAACTGTAGGGGAAGCTGGCCTGGGGACTGCTGCTCAGGAGCAGGCTGGGCATCAGTTGGTGAGTGGTGAACAATTGCTTTTAACTTGCATCTATTATTTTTCTTGGTTTTATTTCTCTTTCTTCTTGTTATTTTCCTTTTCATTACATTTTAAAATTTTATTTTATGTCCATTATCAAACTGTTCCCATCTCAACCTATGAGTTTTCTTACCCCATCCTACTGGAGAGGGGTGTGGGTGGAATGAACAAGTGGCTCTGTGGTGCTTAGTTGCAGGCTGGGGTTAAACTGTGACACATGTTTTTCCATTATCTGAATAATGCTTTAAAGATTTAAAGTATAAACTAAGTATAACATAATAGCATCAGCTGTATTCAGTTGCTTTAATGATAAAATTTGACGTTTTGTTCTATCATAATAAAAATATTTATGGAAAGGAATAGGTAAGTACTTCCTTAGAATTTAAAGAGGAATATATTTTTTGTTTGCTTTTGTTTTCTGTCAGACAAGACACAGGTACTTAGGACTTCCCCAGTGTTTTTAGTTGAGGTACATCATGTAGGGATAAGTATGTCTGAAACAAAGAAATGACATGAGATTGTCAGAAAGGTGTTGGTTTCAAGCCTGGTCAGATCTGCGTTTAGGGTGGGGAGAGCACAAAACTGTTAAGCTCAGGAGCTGAATCTGAACTTTTGCCCTCTGATTTACTGTGCAGCTACACCCCTTCCTGTGCAACCGCCGCTGCCTCCTCTTGCCTGTTAATGCTGCTGCATCCTATGTGTGGTCCTCTTGCCCAGGGAACAAATGCCTGTGCATCCTGAGCACTTATCTGTTCCTTTTTGTTGTAGCAACAGCAGCTCTCACTGGTTATCCAAGGGTTGCCAAACTGCTGTTGTAAGAGGAGAGGCTGTAAAGCTCGTACTATTGCTATCACAAGGAAGGAGGAGAAAGTTGTCTTCTGAAGCAAACTGAGTCCTGTACAGAGAGAACAGGGTAGCATATAAACCTCAGTGGCTGCAACAGCAGGACCCTCTTTTTGTGTAATTGTGCAAACAGGAAGTAAGTGTGAATGCTCGAACTGTTCCTCAAACAGCTTTCCCCATGTTGTCTGAAGAGAGCCACGTGGATACTTTCAGTCTGGCTGGATAGTGGGGCCACGTGCTGGAGCAATTCAGATGTTTTACAGTGTGGAAATAAACACTATTAAGATAAAAAATATAGTTGTGTCATTATAGACTTGTGAAATAATTTACGTATCTGGGATCCTGGATAAATCATTGTCAGAAACCTGTTATTTTCAGATATACCTCTTTTTTGCCATGAATTTTAAAATATGTTTCTTTTATACAGCTGCCACTGGAGACATGCCAGCTTATCAGATTCGAACTCCCACTACTACCTTACCTCAGGGAGTGGTTATGGCAGCCTCGCCAGGGACTTTGCATAGCCCTCAGCAAATGGCAGAAGAGGCAACACGCAAGAGAGAGCTGAGACTTTTGAAAAACAGGTAAGACTGTGTAAGAGTTCATAGCCAGTGTTGCAAACCGCACCGCCCCCCTCCCCCTCCCTGGACATTATAATGAAGTTTTCTTCTTAAGGTCATGAGCACTGCCTGTAACTGATGAAGGGAAGGCAGGAAATTCTTGGTCAGTCATCCCATGTCCTTCTAGCATAGAGTATTGGTCGTCAACTCTGGAAGGTTAGAGTTGACCTTATACCCATGGATTGTTAGTTTGAAAATATTAGGGTAATTCAGAAATCAATATCAAACAATTTTTGTGATGATCTAGAGTTACACCTTTTGTTGAATTTTAATTCCCCTCCTCTCCCACTACTGACAGTAAAATGACCCACTAGGGGCTTTTTCATTTTAAAACATCCCAGCGAAGAATTGGTTAGGAAAATAGCTGATGATCTCATTAGCAGCTGTCCATTACTAATGCTGTGAAGAGGACTTATTCAAAGATGGAATGATAATTATAGACTTTCCTAAGTACTTGGCTACTGGGATGAGATACTTTGCAGTGCCCCTGTCATTTTTTGAGGCATATTGTGTGAAGTTGCTGTATAGTTTTTAACTAGTTGTCATGGACTTGACTGAATGTTGTAAATGTCAGTCTTCCTCTGTGCATTCTTCTTGCTATTCTTAGGGCAGCCTGTCTTTTTCAATTGTGTAGCCACCTCTATCATTGTCAGATTAATGGTAGAAATAGTCTGCTCTGCAGATCTCTAATACACTGCTTAACCACTTGTCTTATGATTGAATTAATGGTATTGCTTTGCTCTCATGCCTGTCCTTTACCTTAAATTACTCATGAGGATCACTGCATTGTTGTGCCTCCTTCTTGTTTCTTCTCCAGTTTTAAAACTAGTGCCTATGCTATAGCTCATAACTTGCTGGAATGTTAGCCTCTCACAATTTGACAGTTTATCCTGTTCCAAGGTGGTAAAGGAGGATTCCCAGTACTCCTAATATTTCTTCTGGAATTGAATGCTTGTTTAGTCACATACTTCTGAAAACACTACCCAAAATGCTTAGCTCCAATATAAGAGACTTTTGAGCAGAACTACAAGGATGGCTTCAGGCTATCATTTGACAGCAACAAAAACCACAGACTCGTGCGGCTGAAAGGTGCTCAGGCAGCCAGGTCTAAAATGCTAATAAATTGTATTTGTTTGGACTTAAGTTGTACTGTACATTGTTACAATGTGCTGTAAGTTTCTATCTTAATGTAAGCTTGGCATCTAGTTTTTTATCTGAACAGAGTAGTGTTGTGTTTGTGTTTTCTGAAAGTACATTCCCTAGGTTTGGTTTTAAGATTTTGATGGCAGAAAACAATGCTCCCGATAAACATACAAAATAGAATGTGACTGGGAGAAGAAATCCTGCTTTCCATCCTAGTACAATTCAAGTCAATACATTATCATTTACTCTCTGTTTTTCTCAGTTCTTCTGTGTATTGGTTCCATCTTTGTATTTGGTGATGCTGAATGTGTTTCAAGTTTTAGTTGTTTTGGGTTATATTTTAACTATGTTACTGCTTTTGGCTGTTATCCAATGTTCTGTTTGTGCAATCCAGCAGTTGGTGGTGGTTGTTGTTGTTATTGTGGAACCACAGGGATTGCAGGTAATTGCATTTATCCAGTCTTTGCCATATTGTGGCTGTTCCTGTAGTCATTTGCCTTGTATTGGTTCCAGGGAAGCTGCCAGAGAATGTCGCAGAAAGAAGAAAGAATATGTCAAATGTCTTGAAAATCGTGTGGCTGTGCTTGAAAACCAAAACAAGACTCTCATTGAGGAACTCAAGGCCCTCAAAGATCTTTATTGTCATAAAGCAGAATAACTGTCTTTCATTTGGACCTCCTTTATTATGAACTTTAATCAAGGCATGAGAGGAAGCAATTCTACAGATTGCCATATGAACTTGAGAAAGAGACACTTGAGGCCCTTGTGGAACCCAGTTTTGCTTAGTGTTTTCAGACTGATTTGGGCGATATTCCAAAATTTGGAATTCTGTCATAGTCTCCATACTCTGCTGAGCTTTCTAATGGCATGCAAATGGCTTTTTTGTTTGCACTTTTTACTTCTGCTTTTTGCAGGGAAGCTGCTAAAGAATGTCGACGTCGGAAGAAAGAATACATAAAATGTCTGGAGAGTCGTGTTGCAGTGCTAGAAGTTCAGAACAAGAAACTTATACAGGAGCTTGAAACCCTAAAAGACATTTGCTCTTCCAAAACAGATTAGTAAAAATATTTATTATACTGTGAACTAAGATATGTCCAGTTGCTTTGTAAGACAATACATAGCCAACATGACTTATGGCTTTCTCTTTGTGTCATTTATAATATATTCCAACTCCTAACATTCCTGAATGCTTTCCTGCTTTTTGTCAATTCATAGCTCTAATTTCAGGTTTTTCATGCACCATCCTTCTGTCTCCCAAGGAGCCAAATGTTAAAAAATATAACGAAGTAAAAAAGCGCATAATTTCTACGAGCTGTGTCTTTGCCATATATTTACCTACTACTTTTTACATGTTACTGAGTGTCCTGCACATTCAAAATATTTTGCAGTTGTTTTAGATGAATCATAATGATAATGCATCCAGTAATACAAGAAAATCAAACAACCCAAGGTATCTCAGGAAAGAGTTTATAAAAGAATGTTATGATTATATGTATGTACTAGCATACTAGTCTACAGATGATTTTATGGGATATTTTTATATTAGTTGCTTTGTGGAAAAAAGTATTGTATTGCTGTCACTGAGTGCCATGGTTAAAGATAGTTTTTAATAGAACCATGTTGTTTAACCTGTGTAGTGTCTGATTTCCTTTAAAAACCTGGTTGAGATGCTTTAAAATCCAAGAGGATCTGAAAGAAGACAAAGGGAAAAAAGCACACGTAAGCTCATGACATGATGCTAAGTATATTGTAAATACCTGTAAGAAGCTCTCTGTTATATGGCTGCTGTTTACTTAAATTTTCTGTAGTCTGCAGAATATCTGATTCATTGGAGGTCTATATATCAAAATTTAAATTTTCATCCTGAATACTTCACATTCTAGATCCTGTACACCTGTGGACAGTTGCCTGTAGTGAAGATTGATGGTGCAGTTCTTTTCACAATTTCAGCAAACTACTGAGTGGTGGTCAAGGTGTCCTAAAGAAAGAAGCTTTCCAATAAACAGTAACTATTTGCTGATTCACTGGGTTCTGGCGTAGCCTATAGATGAGAGCTGAAGATTTTTAAAATAAACCCATGTTTAAACCAGATTACAGCTCTTGTAAATGCAGAATGTGCCAACTTTCCATTATGCTTTGAAAACACTAGTGCATATGCAAAGTTGCTTCTGGGTACTTTTTTAATTCAGGAGTGATCTAATTGTTTGGCCAGTACAGTCTATGAGCAGAGTGTTTGGGAGCTCTGCTGGAACTATAGCACCATTGCCTTATTGATGTGGTAGGAAGAAAGGCCTGGATCCTACTTAAATGGCTTTACTGAGG
>VWZW01004314.1:1449888-1472418 GCA_013397115.1 Edolisoma coerulescens | reverse complement strand
AGTGTGTGTATGTGTGTGGTGGGGGAGGAGGGATGGAATCATACTGAAGTCATTGAGACTTTCTAAATTAATTTAAACTGAATTTGCATTTAACCCTCTTCACTCTGGCCCTGTTGGGGTGGGTTGGTTTATGTATATATTTTTTTATTTTTTCCTAAATTACTTGAAATACACAGGATAATTTTCTCAAATATTTTGAAAATCTCACTAGGTACCTAAGCAAGACCATTTGTAAGAAGAGGTATTCTCTCTCACTTCCTGCAGCCACATCAGTTGATTTAAGGAGGAAACAAGATGCCTTCTGGCCTCTAAGGCTCTTCTGCAGGTTTGGAACAAAAGTAAAGTAAACTTTGAAATACCTTCTTCACTGTGAAAACACATCTGAAGTGCTGAGGTCAGCAGAAGTCAAAGGTTCTGTTTAGGTTGGACAGGATGAATGCAATCTGCAAGTCCATGTTGCAGCCTCTGTAGTGCAACAAGTAAGTTGCTTGTTGTGGCTCTGTCACTGAAGTCTCTTCTCTCTTACAGGTAGGCAGTGCTCCTGACTTGCAAGGGATTTGGAAACTTAAATAAAGAGAAACTTGTGTGTGTGTGTGGTAGATATCTCTCCAGTAAAAAGTCCCCTTTATCTTCACAATAGTATCTGGTACTAACTGTAGTTAGAAATTTAATAGGAGGAATCCTTGTCTATTCCACATCTGTGTAGTTTATACTCATTTCTTTACTAGTAGAATCATAGAATGGTTTGGGTTGGAAGGAACCTTAAAGACCATCTAGTTCCAAGCCCCCATGCCATGGACAGGGATGCCACTCACTATTAAATCATGTTGCTTAGAGCTCCATCCAGCCTGCCTTTGAACGCTCCCAGAGATGGGGCAACCACATCTTCACTGGGCAACTTGTTGGGTGCTAACCTCTGAGTAAAGAATTTATTCCTAATATCTAGTGTGAATCTCTCCTCTTTTCTTTATAACCATTGCCACTTGTCCTGTCATTGTCTACCTGTGTAAAAAGTTCTCTCCTTCTTTCCTATAAGCCTCCTGTAAGTACTGAAAGGCTCAATGAGGTCTCCCTGGAGTTGTCTTTTCTCCAGGATGAACAAGCCCAGCCTTCTCAGGCTATTTCCATAGGAGAGGTGCTCCTGCCCTGTGATTATGTTTGTGTCTCTCCACCAAATCTGCTCTAACAGGTCCATGGCTTGCCTGTGCTGGGGGCTCCAGAGCTGGATGCAGCACTGCAGGTGGGATCTTACCAGAGCAGAGTAGAGGGGCAGAATCCTCTGCCTCACCTGCTGCCCACCCTGCTTTGGATGCAGCCCAGGATGCACTTGGCCTTTGGGGCAGCAAACACACACTGGAGCAGAGTGATAGATGTGGTACAGGAAAAAGGCCTCCTCAACACAGTAGTATTCTTAATATAGAAACATCAAGTGAATCAGGTTTGGTTTATTGCAAGAGAATTTGAGCACTGCACAAGCTTTGATTTGTTAGAGCCTTTTGTTAGAGAATTTTGTTTATTCATTGTCAGGAAAAAAGGCCAAAATAATTGTGTTTTTTTCCTTCCTGTTAGAAAACTGCATTTCTATGGTACGAAACTCCTTTCTTGCTGAAATCACACAACTGCAAATTTCTTCTAAGATAGATAGCTAGAGGATTGGCCTTTAAGGGAAAGTGTACACAGGACTGCATGGATTTTTAAATTGTTTTTTTCAAAATAGATTTTGTTGTAGCTCAGGTAAAATAGTCTCTTGTAAAATGTCTTCAGCTTCGTAGAGTTGTGGGCGATGAGGAATGTAATAGTCAGCTTCCTCTTAAGGTACAGCTTTGAGTCATAGCTGTTTCCTTCTTAAGCAGATGTGCAAAGAGAAATCTCTATAGACTATTCAGACAGATCTCTCTTGACTCTCTAAAACAGCCTCAGCTGTTTTGGCCAGTGAAAAAAGGGTTTAAAATAAGTGTATGGTGTGAGTAGGTGTGGATTTAGTTTCTTTGGGAGGACTTTTTGATTGTTATTCCCATAGATTTTGCTATTTGGTAGAATAATTGCAGATTTATTTTTTGGCTGCAGTGATACAGTCCTGAGGAGTGCAAGTTGTCTCCTGCTCGGTTTTCTTTCTGTTCTTATCAAACATAATTACTGATCTGTACTGGTACCCTGCAGACATGAGTTTAATAGCTAAGTTCAGCGTGATCTTTTTCTGAATGAAGTATTACTTCAAAGAAAACAAAGGGGTCAGCTTCTGGTTTGGATTGACTCATTTTGCCCACAGTTTTTTCCTGTTTCATCCCCTTGGTGTTTAGTATGTGGGTGTGTACATGGCAAGACTGCAGTGAGTGCTGAGCTGTTAAGCAGCTGACAGAAGTAACTGCCTTTTGGTTGTCAGCCTTTCTGTATAAAATACTGTCATGTGGGGAGGGATTTTTTTTAAGGCACTATGAGGCTCTTCTGGATGAGAATAACAGTGATCTCATTATTCCAGCAGAAGTGTTCTAGTATTTGCTTAATTTAATAACTGAAGAAAATTATTTAGGTAAATTCTAGACCAATTTGATAGTCTCTCATGCCAACTGGAAATGGCAGGTAGCAAAA
The DNA here is from genome assembly GCA_013397115.1 of Edolisoma coerulescens. Classification (NCBI taxonomy): domain Eukaryota; kingdom Metazoa; phylum Chordata; class Aves; order Passeriformes; family Campephagidae; genus Edolisoma; species Edolisoma coerulescens. The sequence goes on along the minus strand of VWZW01004314.1, from coordinate 1,469,829 downwards.
ATCAATTTATTCTTCTTTGTCTAATGAATTTTCAGTCTATTTTCTCAGGTTTCTGTTTTTTCCTGATTCTGAGTTAAAACTTCCTTCTTGCAACAGGCTTGTTCATCACAGTATGAAGCAGAAGCTGTATATATGCATAGTCTGAGAGAGAGACTAACGTGAGAGTTGAGTGCTGCATGTAGACTAAGGAAAAAAATAACCATTGTATTCTGTGTGACTTGAATGGAAAAAACAGTGAAGGAAGTGGCTTTGTTATGGTAACTGCTGAGCTTTTTCCTCTCCTTTAATAGCCTGTATCAGTGGAATCAGGTGTGATTAATACATCTTGTGAATGGAATTATGGCTATAAAAATGTCACAATTCAGAAATCTGGTTCTCTAGCCAGTAATTGTTTTTGTTTTGTGGCTTCAAAAATACGATTTCCAAACATCCTTGAATGAGGCTTTTAATATTCTCATTTTCATGATTCTCCCCTCCCTGCCCTTCCCAATGTGGTTGTGCTCACACTGGGTAAAAGCTGCTGCAGAGTTGTTTAATAAGCCCAGTCTGGACCAAAGGGGTTGTTTTTTCTAAAATAGTTCTCTTAAAGATTAATTTTTCCTCTAAGAGAAGTATTTATCACATTTCTAGCTTTCATTAATTCTTACAGAAATGAGAGAACTGCAAACTCATTTTTAGGTTTAATGCATACTGAGGTGTTTTCTTGATGAAGTTGATTTTGAAGAACTAGATTCTCCAAGATCCTGGTTGTGCGAACTAAAAGCTTTCTGAAGTTTGTCAGCTGGCATACAAACAAGAAAATGCTTAAATCCTTGACACCCCTGCATTTTTAGCAGTGAAGTTGTCAGTTACTTCAAAGATCCAGACATGGGCCTGGAACTGCAGCTTTCATGACACAAGTGAGCAGCCTAAATCTGTTGAGATCTTCAAAGCCGACATTGTTCTTTTTCTCTCATTTGAGGCCTGATCTAATTAGCTTTTCTGAAGTGTGTCTACTGGAAATGGTCGTAACATGAAATACAGCCACAGAAAAACTGGAAAAGTCAGGATAGATTGAACAGTGTTTGAAAGCAGTGCTGTTACAGAGTATAACACAAGCAGGTATGGTAAGTTTGCATGTGGGACTGGTTTTTTTTAAATTTCTGTATTTTTTGTGCAAGAACCCCGTTGGTCTATGCAGGGATCAGAGCTCTGCAGCATTGAGCACAGGATGAAGTGTTGACATTTCAAAAGTAGTTCCACTTTCTTTTGTTGTATCTTGTGTAAATTGTTGCCTATAGCTCCCTCCCCTATGCTATCAGACCTGTTTCATACATTCTTTGTTCTTTTTCATTGATGATTTTAATTTTCCTGAAATACTAATACGGTTTCCTGTGAAGTGACAGTTAGTTGCTCATGTTTGTATCAGATTTCTTCTAGTATGTTTTGAACCTGGTGGCCAACAACAATTAAAGTTCATAGAAGTGTCAAAGATCTCTCAAAAGTTCAGGAAAATAGGTAGTTAGCAATGAAGGCATGGACTTCCTAAAGGAGAAGTTGGAATGTAAGTTTTTTAGATTCAAGAAAACTTACTGGGAATTCTATTCTATTAGATTCCAGGGAATTAATTCACTGATTGCCCGTGAACCACAGAAAATGAGGTTTTGTTGCTGACAACTATTTGTATTTTTGGAGGAATTTCTATAGATTATACCATCTTTGTTTAAATGGACAATGTCCTTATAGACAAAATGTATTTTATTAAAAAGCTTAGATACCTTGCAGACCTAAGCTGTTGGGTCTGACATTGTTTTCTGTCTCTTCAGCGAGCCAGTGATAGTTGAGTGAAGGACAATGCAATGTATCCTGATAAAATACTTGCTGGATGCTCCCCCATATTGAAACAGTTACTGACATACTTTTTTTTCCCCCCACACTTCAGCTAGGCAAATAAGTTAAAGATAGACTGGTTTTGAAATACACTATTTACAAGAAAAAATACACACAACAAAAAATACCCAGTGCCTATGCTGTTACATTGTAGTAGCTCTGAGTGGACTCTGGTAATTCAGTCTTAAATTTAAAATGCTGGTCATTTCTGACCTTTCGGGTAAAGTTTGAAGCGAATAAGACATGATTTTTTTCAAGCTGTTTTAGAGTGACACCTTGTGGAGTATAAATGTCTGCACTTTATTTTCAAACTGTTAAGGCAGCCAAAGGATGTTCCAGAAGTAGGGAATTTCTTGTATCCCATGGGGGAGACTTGGGGGGTGGGATGTTCTGTGGCTGTTGAGGACACAAACTCATTTTTCCTGCTCTTCCTATGTTAATATGTAGTTAGAAATAAGTGATTAAATTTGATAGACTTTCAAGAGGAAAAAGAATCATATTGACAGTTTTTCAATTTGTAGTCTTTCTGACCAATAGTCCCATTTAATGAAAGACAAAATGAGAATTATTTAATTTTGATTTATAGAAATAATGATAATAATTATAATAATACATTTTATCTAAATGCTATTACAAATACTGCTATTGAAGCACAGTTATTAGTTCTAGGTCACAAAAATCAAATACAATAAAAAACGTAAGTATCTTTTGAAACATAATGGTGTGAAGGGAAAATGAAATTAGGCAGTTTTAATCCTGGCATATGGAAATACCCTTCTGGAAATGCAAGGGGGAAGTAAAAAGGGGCAATGCAGAACACAGGAAAAGATAAAGGCACAGTCATGAAGAAAATCATTCTTCAGGCTAGATAGATTCCACTTTTCTAATAAATTGCACAGTTCTGAATTACAACCATGACTATATAGCCTTCTGTCCCCCACAGACGCATCTGCAAGTGACCATGTGGATAGTTCATATGTGTGTTTTTCCACAGCACCTGTGAAGTGGGTGAACTGAGCACCTAAACAGAATTTGTTTTGACTCTTTCAAGAGAATTAGCCAAATACATGAGATGTGATGTCAAGATCTAGAACAACAAATGAATTTCCATATGGTAAGTTTATAGGCCTATTCTATGAAAAATGAAAATATACATGGTTTGGGAATTGTAGTTATTAAGGTATTAATTTAAGCATTTATAGAATTGGACAATTAAACCAGTTACTAATGCCATGCAAATTTTTTCCCAGTCCAAAATATTAACTTGGTCACAGTTAAGTTTGTGTTGCAACAGAGACAGTCTGAAGAGGGTCAGTATCCACTTTTGCTATAGTGTATGACTGCAAAGCTTATAAAACTGATTTGCTGTCCCAGCTGTTTTCAGTGTAGCAGTTTTGGCCAGTGCTAGATCTGGTTGGGTATCTGTTCCCCAGACTAGAGCATCCCTGAGGTGACAAACGTTCTCGAACAACATCTAATGTTAGCTCTTGCTGTTTGAGTAGATCAGCTGGCTTCACAAAGTCCTTCTGTTTCCAGTTCACACACACACCACCACCACCCCACTTTCTGGAATGAAAGAAATAAATGTCACATTTCTTCAGCCAGTATTTTAGCCCTGGAAATCCTTAAGTCTTCTGTTTGGTCTCCCACTTTGCTCCCTAAGGGTTAGAAATGGATGTGCTCTCACAACCCGCACTCAGCTGAGTGCTTTTACAAACAGCAGAGGTCTCACTGTGCAACTTGGAAAGGTCTGAGCGGAGAACAGAAACAACCTGTGCAAATATGCACTGCAATATCTGCAGGCCTCAGGTCAAGAGCCATCTCTAGAGACACAATTGTACCAGATCACCTTTGTAAATGACTGACAACAGAACCTCTGCTTTCTACTGCTCATTTGCCCAAAACCAGATATAAGAGAACTTGCTCAAGTTACTCATGTTTCTGAAAGTATCACTTTTATTGGCTCCTTTTAGTTTGTGTTTTAAAGTTTTTTTCTCAGAGCGATGGCTCTTGTAGCAGAGCCTAGCTGCCTCTAGGTAACAAAGTTCAAGTTTGAATTTTTCTGTAGTAAGATGGTCAGCTTCCACCTGTGGCAAGGGAAGTTGTTGGCTTTTTTAATACACACTTCACACTAAGGGAACAGCTATAGAGATGTCCAAGAGCTTTTTTCAAGTGTATCAAGGTAAAATAAAGGCATATGCTCAAACTTGAAGGTAGGAAAAGCTTCCTTCAAGCAAGAAGAGGGCACCCCCATAATAAAATTATCAAAGCTGTGCTCTGAAGTTTCATAACAAACTTTAAAACTGGCCAAAGCATTTCCTCACATACTCCTCTGCCCCTGCAAAGGTTTTGAAAATACAAAATTTCAACTGTATAGTCTAAAGAATCAGTTTACATCAGATTATGTAAAAAATCCGATTCTGGTGCCTACCTCTGCAGAAATTCTAAGTAAATAAACCTAGTGCTTTCATGGATTTATTATGTACTGCAGAAAGACTATATTTAGGGCAAAGGAAAACATGATTAACAATTATGTGGACACATAAGGGTCCACATAAACTTAAATTTTGGTTAGTATATGGGGTCTGAATTACTCTTGGAAAAATCTTCATGTGCAAAAAGAATTACTAATGTACAAGGATTTATGCAATTGCATGAGAGAAGTTGTGTATGGATCAAACAGAAAATACGAGTCAATTAGTGTTGCTTATGAACAGGACAATGGTTAAATATGTAGGTCACTTTTTAGAAATTAGTTATCTGGGATCTGGGACAGATGCCCAGCAAAGTGAAACGCACTAAATGGAATTGCTGATATAAAATAATCCTATTAAAATATAACATTCACTTTGCAATAATGTAGAGAAGTGGTGTCAAGACAGCAGCTTTGTTTTAAAATACATACTTGATAAGGAAATAAGCCTATCAGATGAATAAAATCATAAGGACAATAGCTAAATACATTTTAAATGTGGTTAAAGATTATATTCCTAATGTATTCATCTACTTTGAATCTTTAGCAACATAAAGTAGGATGAAAGGTATTCAAAAATACAGGGCATGTAGCTGGTATGTCATCAGGTATGACATTTAGGCCAGATCAGCAGGTTTTGTTTGCTCAAGTCAGTCAATAATTGTAGCAGAAAGCATGGCTAGACCTTGTAGCATATAAGCTACAAACCCCCCCGCCCAACCCAGCAGATAACTGAGGCAAAATGAAGGAATGTACTGCAACAAAGGGGCTGGAAAAAATAGTTGTGCCTACTGTCTTAGCTCACAATTCAGTAGTGGTGGTACGAAATGAGTCTGGAGTGCTATACCCGGTTCTCCTTCAAAGTTTGTGAAGATGAATATGTCCAGTGATGAGAGAAGCAGACCTGCCTGAAGAACAGAGTTGCTGCACAGACAGAACTTGACTTGCAGATTTAGTTGTGCCTCATCACTGCAGAAGTGCTAGAGGGGGTGAAACCTTGAAGAGCATCCCACATTGGTGGTACCCAGGAGAACTGCAATGGCATTTGTGAACCCGCTGTGGGAAATAGCTCTATCTTAAGGGCCAGATATTAAATGGTCTGGTAAATTGTTGCATGTCTAAACTTCAGATATCTGGTCCCAAATATGGTAACTGGATTTCTCAGTGCGTACAAGCTCTCTGCACAATACATGACTGCTTACATTAAAATTCAGAAAAGCTCATAGGAGTAGGCATAGAAAGTCTGTCTTCTTTCTCCAGATTCCTGGATAAGTTTGTTAATTGCTTAAAGTGATACTTGTCTTACCTAACAGTGGTAATCTAAACTCTAGGTGTTTCTCTGTAGTCTAGTTCTGTATTTCAGTTCAGCGGGATGGCAGGCAGCGTTTCCACAGTGCAGTCCATAACTCTGAGGATGGAGTTATTTGCCCTTGCTTAAGTCCTTTTCCTTCCACTAAACAAACTGTTCAGAGAAGAGCTAGGAACAGAGGGCTGATTTTTCAATTGAAGTTAATCAAGATAGACCCAAAACCAAGGTTATAAATTCCTGACCCCTCCCAAGACAAATCAACTTTTATCTTGAAGAAGTCCTGAGAGGAACAGCTGTGGTAAAGAAGGGGAGATGGTATTAGCAGAATAATGGTGTACAGACAGCAGACCCTGACCAGCATGGTAGCTGAAGACTTCCCAGGAGAGGTGAGACTGAATGTTCTTTGGCAGAGGAGGAATTGGATACATCCTACACATCTGGGAGAGTGATCCTGATTCTGTGCCATAGAAGATGCTCCATAAACATCCTAGGCATGGATGATGTCATTTTAAAGGGTAGTAACAGTTTTGTTGGCTTCATATATCAAGCTTGATCTGGAAGTAAGAGGTAGGTTTTGCAACTTTGAAGCTAACTGAAAACCCTTATGGTATCAGGTTTTGTTCTGCATTCAGGTAAGGTTGAGTGTAAGCAGCAGCTCTCTGAGTACTGGAAAAAATGTAGCTGTTGACGGGAGCAAAACTGTAGCTATGTCGGGAGCTCTTAAGACTGAGATATCCAAGTTCATTCACATCCCATTTTAAACAGCAAAACTTTGTCTTTAGGTCTGGCCTTGTTGCAGTATGCTTAGTCAAATATCATGTTCTCACTAATATTTCTACTTTGGTGAATGTGGATATAATTAAGCTTGAAGTACAAAGATATCCATGACCACTGAATACTAGATAATGGTTATTTTATTTCTCTTCTCTTTGCTCTTCCTTATCAGCTAGTATATTTTAACTTATTTAGCATTAAGTAAAAAATTATTTCTGAGGAGTTTCTAACCTTTCAAATGTATTCTATAAATATTTTATGGGCATTTACAGAGTTGAACAATTGCATAAGAACACAAGAATGGCTTAAGCTAGCGTGTGACTCTGCAACTCTTGGGAATAAGTCAGCTATTCATTTGTAATTGAAAATACACAATCCCAGGAGGCTATTATAAAGTGTTGTTGAGCTATTTTGTTAAAGTTTGTTGGATTTTTGTCAATAGTTAATTGTCAGTAATGTTATGTAAATGAGAATTCACTGTTACCTGTGAAACAGTCTCAGAATAAAAACCCGAAACTCTTCACAAGATTTATTTTTTCTTTGTTAGGGAGGAAGGCTTAAATTTGAACATTGTACAAACTGTATATTGCAATAAAGTTCCCCGACCCAAATCTCTCGTCTAACCTAGATAGTTATTTAGCTTATGTGGGTTCCCGATGTCAACCTCAAAAGTTATGTTATTCAGATGAACAACATAAATTAATAATCAGTGCATATCTGAAAATGTTTGAAGATATTTTTGTCTTCATTTGAAGTACCACTTGCTACTGATGCTGACAGCTTAAGGACATATGTGATTAGTTCTCTGTGCAGACAGAAACCTGTTTGTTATCCTGTATTTATGCTTTCAGTCTTACCAGTACGTCACAAAAAATCCTGATTTACAGAGCTGTTACGGATCTTGCTTCTCCAGTTCTCTATACCTGACCCATTTTATCCCATCTGGAAACCAGTGGTTGTCTTAAGCTCTTGCAGTTTCTGTGCATCTCACCATTCTCTCTATCTAAATTGATTTGCATTAGGAGGTAGGATAGCAAAGGCTTTTCATTTTAATTCAACAGTTGACATAAGACTGTTGAAATAGTTGTCCCTAAAAATGTGTGGGTCTTTTGTCCATATAGTTAAATTGCATACATAATAGGCTTCCAACACATACATGCAGTAACTATAGACTTCAGGATACTCAGATCAATGGTGAAAATAACAGTGGTATAAAGAGTTGCAAAACTGAGACCCTTGTTTTCCAAAAAAGAGATGGAGACATGTACTCCTTTCTCAGAAAATCCCACAGGTACTGAGGTAGTCTCTTCTGGCAACCCATCAGCACCTCAGTACTTCCTTCAGCAGTGTTTTTCCCTTTGTTATATAAAGGAAATGGGTCAGTGATGAAGGCATTTGCCTCCTGCTGTGGCTGGTAAAAATACTTGGTTTGCAATGGAATAATGTTTCATCTCTTTTCTTATGGGAAAAAAACCCCTAAACTCAAATCAAACATAAAACGTCAGTGAAGGCTTCTTTCTTGACAGCTCAGCAATGTGAAACCCCAGAAAGATTAGAACATTAAAGTTCCCTGTGATACCTTCCATTGGTCTCTTCTGATCTGAAAAGACCAGAGGGTGTGATGAAGATGCCATCTGTTTATGGCTTTTCATAAAATGAACTCCGTAAAGTATAAAATGAGGTTAGCAGGGTACCCTTTTGTTGGAAACTGTTCTGATACCACAAATACCATTTAACTTATATCTGTGATGTCCATAATGCAAGAAGAGATGATGGTTAGAGTGCCTGCTCTGATATGGTAGTTCCTATAATCCCCATGGATATGTGATGAAGGAACAGGACTAAACAATAAAATGCATTTCAAAATAAGAGAATGAGCAGAACAGAATATCTCGTGTGAACTTCTCTGTGCTAGATAGATTAAATGCTGGGAATGGAGCTTAGAGTAAATGTGTCTTTGATAATGCTTAGTTAATGGCATAATGCCTTTCTCATTGTGATGTTTACTTCTGTGACTTCAGAATCTCAAATCTTTGAACCTGTAACCTAATTCCTATTTCCACTATAGCCAACAAGGAATAAGGATAAGGAATGAGATCTAAACAGACCTTATTTCACCAGTAATGAAATCCTGATACTTCAGTCTGTTGCCTAAGCTTCCTGTCCAGTGCTTGGGGATGATAGTCTTGCAAAGGAAATTCCATCAGTCACATTGTAGTTCTGCTGAGTTGGGTGGTTAGTGAAGATAGCACAGCTTTATGTGCAGATGTTTGAGCTGAAAACAGCATTAGTCCCACATCTTGTATATGGATACAATGTGAAAAATGCTAATCCCAGTTGTGCAATATTTCTCTGTTTCAGGCCTTGTTAGAGAACTGGGTTTTGTGTTTATTCAGGCCTAGTGTTTAAATCCACTTGTTCTACAGTCAGATAAGGTCTGGTACCACTGGAGTCTGAGGGTTTGCATTCTATTTGTTATTTGTAAAAAATGCATTTTTATTTTGTAGGAGTGACTTAATATTGCTTTCTTTGACTTTGTGTTGGTTTTGGCTGGGGTAGAGTTAATTTTCTTCATAGACTTGTGCTGAGAGCAGTGCTGATAACACAGAGATGTGTCAGCCAGAACTAAAACTGCCCACTCTTAACCTAGACTTCAAGAACTGAAGGAATAATTCTTCCCTTATTTCAGGTGGAATTCAATAAACTTTCAGACAGCTGCAAGGAAGCTAAGATTTAATTCTTCCAGGCTATGCTTGTTCTATAAGTGTGTGAAAATTAGTTTTCTAGGACTCTCATGCCAACGCTTCACATAAAAATAAAACTGTATAATCTCAAAGGTGTTAGGAAGAACTGAGAGAGCCTTGCATTTTTAGGCCCTTCCTCAAAGAGTAAATCACCTCAAATTTATTATAACTGGTTATATCCTGATGTAACATATTTTTTGTTGATTTTGTGAAGGTAACAGCCAGATAAAATCCTTCTCAATCTTCTCTGTTGTATCAGCTCCTGTTACGCTCAAGTAGATTGCTAGAAGTCAAGACTAGCATGACATCACAACTTTGGAAGTAGAATCACGTAGCTTGCAGTTTCCACACGTCTAACTAATAGAAAGTTGGAGTGGGTGAGTGATTGTGCAATAGCTGTTAATATTTTCTTTTTGAGAAGTCGCATGAAAAGAGATTAGGTTTCACTTGGTTATATAGCCTCTCATTTCCATGAAAATTTTTATTTTGTCAAAAATTATATAACTCCTCCTTTGACAGAACATTACAATTGTGATTTTCCTTGGGCTCAGCAGAAAACTTTCCATCTTTTACTTAAAAATATGTTCCAAGTATTGCACCAGCAGAGATCCAGCAACTGTCCTTGTGAAATAAGATAATTCACAATTATTATTTCCAGCATGATAGGTAAAGGTAACAGATTAATAAAAAGCCAGTGCTTGTTTCAGCATCTGTGTTATATATTTCTGATTCTTGGTCTGTGCTCAGCAATGCTGTCTGATGTTCCAGGTTCTTGAAGTGGAAGCAAATGCTATAACCAAAACAAAGAGAACAGCACAGTGGAAGATTTCAAATAAACTGCTGAAGCTACAGTCGTCTGGCACTAGTCAAATTCACATGATTAAAAATCCTCTCCTGCTTTTATTTCAGCATCTTAGAAAAAACATTGAAATGTCCTGCAAAAGCAACTGGCAATATAGGAGTAGTTACAGAGAGGATTCATGAAAATACATTTGCTCATCAGGCAATGCTCATTCCCTCATTTGGGAATCGGACATGATTTAGGCTGCTGTCTCAGTCACTTAAGCCCCTTGAGTGAGACCATGACCCAGAAAAACAGTCCTATCTTTCCCCAGTCACGTATTTCCACTGCTTCTCCTGAGCCAGTAATAATGTTAGCACAATTACACGGTAAGCTGGGTTAGAGACTAGCTGAAAACTTTGCCCGATTTAGCTTCAAGCAGAACAGGCTGATACAGTTTCTTGTATGGCCATACAAATAATAATGTGGGCAGGGGGAACAGACATGATCCTGCGTGTGGGAGATCAGGACAGCTGGTTTTATAACAGTGAACGCGTGATTCAGAGCGAGTGCCTGATAGTATATCTTGTGTTTTTGAGGAGATGAATGTAAAAGTTGGGAAACTATCATCGAGGGCAGCAAAAGTTCCTAACTCACATGCATCCAGAAGGAATTGCACACAAGGATTCTCCTTCCTCTGGCTATGTACTGGTCCCAGGAAAAGGAAAGAGGGACAGTTTTGTATCCTTCAGTGTTGGCCATTTTGGAATACTTTGTGTACCATTAGTAGGATCTAGAAGAAGTTCTGTGTAAACTGAGATTTTCTGCGGTGCAAGTGAAAATTAGGCTGTTGGATTTTGTTTACTTTCAGTGCAAAGGAGGCCTTTACCTCCAAAGCTCAGAGTGGCAAAACTGCCTTCTGAAATGATCCTTGTACATTTGTTCAAGGGTTGCAGTCATTAGGCCAGAGCAATTTGACTCTCCTTGAGACTGACTCTACCATGCAGTTTTTAGTATGCTCTATTCTGCAGGGGCTCCTGACACATTTACTGCTCTGATGGCATCTGCAAAATTGTACATTAAGTTTAAGCACATCTAAAAGCGGGATATCTTGGAGAGTGAGCACTTGCAGTGAGACAGTTAACTCAGTGGTTGTATTTCTGCTTTTTCCAGTGGTTGTTCTGGGAAGTTTTGTTCTGCAAAGCTGGTTTAGGTTTTTTGTTTTGTTTCTGGCACTTTTTAAAACTCTTATCAATGGGATTGTGCATGATTAAGGGTATAGATCAAACTCAAAGAGTGTGTGAACCCTACTGCTCTAGATGAATGATAGAAAATTTATTTTGCATTACATAATGTATAATTTTTTCTCCTTTTGTTTGCTACACTGTGGCCAGCAGCATGATTTATCCTGAATCAAAACACTTTGCCAACACATATTTGATTAGAAACATTAGCCATTACCAAGACACATATTTTAGCTATGTAGGCAATCCCATACCAGCTGTGAATTCTTAAGATAACTCAATCTGAACAACTGGGAAAATTATGAAACTAATTAACAGACTCAGACAAAAGGCTGTATTATCCTTATGGATAAACCACCGTATTAAACAGTGAGATGTATCTTTGGCAACTTATTTTGGACAAAAACAATTAAGGTTGAGGTTAGAGACTTTGTAAGCTTGAATACATAATTAGAGTCCAAAGACTGGATTTCACTGGTCTTCAGTCTTTAAGGGGCAGATGCAAACATCTGACCTGAATTGCCTAAGCACTCCGAAGAAGGAAGTTTGCTTTGTAATCTTGTACCAAATTTTATAATTCCTGTAACTCACACAGTATTAGAAATTATTTTAACTCAGAGATTACAGAAAAAAGTATTTTTTGTTGGTTTTGCTATTTATTGGAAATGTCTTGCTGCTATTTTAGAATTTTTACTATAAAATTTGAAGAAAATGGGCATATGCTTATAGACAGATATTCTATCCTTTGTTATACAAGACACTCTTCGGTTTTCAAAATGAATTTGAGGAGGCCTGTCTTTTCTGTTTGGAGCCAACCTTATCTAGGAGGGCTACAATTTATAGTCATATCTTGTTATATGCTTTTATGTTATTCTTTAGACCTTAATTGTCAAATTATGTGACAGTTCGAAGTTCCTGGAATGTAAAAATCTGGTGTCTCTCAATTGTTTCTAGTTAAGTAGCTTTAAAGGGACACTCATCACTGAACTAATCAGTGTTATAAAAGTGTCACATGCATGAGCACAACAAAAGTATGCTGCAGTAAACCTGGTGATGCAGTGAGTTGGACCTAAGGTAATACCTGTTTTGATGCACACATTTTATTTCCTGAAGCACTCCCTAAGGGGCATGTTTTGAGTGACAGCAGAGGACACTTGGGTAAATTGTTAGCTGAAGAGTTCCAGCAGTGAAGGGTAGCATTAACTTTGAATGAAAACCAGCAAGCTAGTTCCTTGCTTGAGATAAAAATGTCTTCATTAATTATATTTTCTTTAATTTGAAGTATAATTCAAATTGACTAGATTCTTCCCAATGTTAGTCAGCAGTTTTCCTAGAGAAATGGCTGTGCTGAGTTCCCTGTTTAACCACACATTGCCAGATGCAACTGCAGGTCATGGGGCCTGCTGGCTGGTCAGCTGCTGAAATTCCAGGGCTGCCACAAGGACTGCAGGACACTGAAAATATATAATAATTTCCTCTTTAAGAGTTTAAAAAGTATGGCTCATTTTGCCTTTTGATTATTTAGAATACTTGCACAACAGTTTAATTGTATTTTTATTAGTTGCACTTGGTTTTATTTTCATGTTTGCCAGGATACTTTATTCTTTATTTCACCATAAAGTCCTGCTTCTTTAGCTGCTTTAATTCTTGTCACTTTTAACTGTGTGAAATGGATTCCCAGACAGCCAACAGGAAGTGTTTTTAGGTCAGCAGCTAATGTTCCCAGGCCCATTTTGCAGACTCTTGTGATTTATACCAACTCTATTTATAGAGAAAAGATGACTTTTTTAACCTATGAACTTGCTATCCTCACGTTGGCATTTTTTCTATCAACTGATATATCTGCTTGTTGAGTGATGGTGACAGCAAAGTTAATAAGCTACACAAGTGGCAAAATGCATTACAACAGACAAGAATTCAATCATTAAATGATGGTCCAGGCACTGCCTGCATCCTGCAATGTTGATGTGCATGTCAGAAGCACCACAGGAGGACAGCACATCTGTGATTACAGAGTAATCTCTCCATTTTATTTACTTGGTCCCCTTTCCTGTAACACATGAAAAACTTGCTGTTTTAAAGATTTTAGTCTTAAAAAACCCCTTTCATATGGTGAGATTCTATGATTCCCATTCACTGAAAGGGATATGAGATATGGGGGTTGAGTAGTTTTCAAAAGTCTTGTACAGTCTGCAATGGAGCAGAAAAATGAATTTGGGTTCCTTGACTGTGGACATATCTATGGGTGGTTATTCTCAAAAATAAAGCAATCATTAATACTATCTCTGTGGTTTTGTAGTTTAAAATGTGATAACAAAAACCACGAGCTGCACCTGATTAAAGGAGAAAGCTTTCTTCTTTTTTCCCCCATTCCCCAAGTAATGGAAACTTAATCTAAGGATCATGCCAGCTTTTGCTATATTTGAGGGGAAATTTTTGAATGTTCACATGGAAGCCTCAGTTTTAGTTCTGTAGGCTTGCTTATGTCCTGGATACTTTTTCATCGAGAGGGACAGAACTCTAGCCTTTCTACTCAAAGGACATTGATACCAGTAACCACTGATGGTGGACAGAATTCACAAGAAAAACTTTTGACCCATTTTCATGTATAGTTTTCAATCTTGCATTGTTTTTCAAAGGAAAAGTCCTGCCTAATCCCATATAGGACCTGAGGAAGTGGGACAAAATGTGTAAGAAGTACACACTCAAAATTACATATCTGTTGATCATTTGTTAAGTACATTAATTAATTTTTGGTTCTTTACCTCTAAGATACATATTTCCATTTTCTGTATTTTCCAAACATATCCATAGGGGTTTGTCTGGAGAAGGGTGACTTTTGCCTCACTACAGTTGTAAGTGAGTTCCTACAGGTATTCACAATTGTAGTACCTTGCTAAAAATCAAAAAGGCTCATGCCTGGACACTTCTCTATTGAAAACTTGGATGCTTCAATGTAATTTTCATACTGAGAATTTTATCTATTTTTTAAATTTCACCTCTTGATTTGAAAATTAACTGAGGAGTCTATTTTCACTCAATACAGATATTAATACTTAGGGGAACTTAGTCTGAGAATGTGTTTCACAGGAATAATTCTTGAGATGCATCTGTACAGCTCACCATATTTAGCTTGATTCCCTGTCTCTGAAACTGTTAACTTTTCTTCAGATCTATCCTTCAAACAAAACCCTTTTTTATTCTACTTTAAAAGGATGGTCTTCTGGGGAGCTGTAAGATAAAGCAATAAACTTCCCTTATACTCTTCTTCATAGAGAGAGCTCAGCCTGAGCAAATGTATGTATAAACACATGCTCTTTTGGTGAGCCATGTTTCTAAAGACTTCAATCCCTTGCATATTACCCCATATTAGCTCATATTACAGGACTTGTAAGCTCATACCACACATGAATGTTTTTAACTGTGAGCTACCATGACTGATATTCGAAATTACTAGGTATTGACAGTTGGTAAAAGTAGGGGATTTTATTTTCTCAAGGTGAATTTGAGGGAAGATGGTTTTGTATGAACATGCTATCCCAAATTGCTCGGCCTGGTTCAGTTCTCATTCTTAGTGGAAATTAGGCATAGCTTGAAACTAAAGAAGTTATATTTGCCTAGACTTGTATGAAATAAGAAGCAACTAACAAATACCTCTTTATAGAATGGGATCTTTCACAAGCAGGACAGACTAAAACACAGTAGACTCTTATTCATACTTCATATAGACTCCCTAGCTGGCAAAGTGCTTTGTGGCAGCACTGCCTGGTTTTACACGTTTTGTTTTGTTTAGTTAGGCTTTTCTCTACAAGGGGTTTTATTGTTCAAGAGAGGGCACTCCCACCCTTGCTCGTAGTCATCGAGTCATACCATGGAATAATTACTGCTCTTTACATGCCAAGATCTCAGACCAAGAAAAGGCAGCCAATCCTGATACAGGAAGACACACACTGGCACAAAAAAACTAACTAGGGAGACAATGAAGAGAGGAAAACACAGAGCAAGGCTGTATGGGATTGTGCTCTATCTGCCTGTGACAGTAGCATCAGGGGCAATGTTGTTTTTCCCCAGTAGCTTTCCAATATAGTTTCTCCATTCACTGATGAACTGAGAGTATGTGAAACTGTGCCAAAGCTAATCAAATCAAATTCCACCCAGCTGGTTAAATCCAATTGCCTGTGCCTTCCTCCTCAATGCAAGGGCATCCATGGTACTCTTTGCTGAACTGCCTCCTCTCTCCCAAAGTTCACTGCAGATCTGTGCAGTGTGGGTGATCTTCCCTCAAAAGTGTAATGCATGGGTTTCTGGCTGCTTCTGAGTGCAGATCTTATCTTGTTCAATCCCTGAAGAAATAATAAAAACAAAAAGAACAGTTATACATATATGTATATATATATATATAAATATTCTAGCACAGTTGTTCTTGAAGTGTTTCTCCTAAAACAATGAATAATCTTTCCCTACTTGTGGGGAAACTGCCTCTTTCTGTGGTGATTTCAAGCTGGTGAGAAACATGGCACTAATAAAAAATATTATAATAGAAGATAATATGCACTTATCTGGGCTATGTATGTTTCGGGAAGTACTCCAACACTTAGTCTCTGGTGTATCACCTTCTTTCTTGAAGCAACTGTTTCCTCCTGTATAGTAAGTGGCAATAGGCAGGGTCCTCTGGTTGCCACACACTTCAAAGTAGAAGCATGACTTTGTGCTCTGCATTATTGCCTAGAATAGTATCTCTTCATGGGCTGGCACGAGATTAATATCCCAATTTACGCTCTAAAGTTAAATACATTAATTAAATAGCCCAAAATTCTGCCTTGATCTTCAAAAGAAATCTTGATTTACTCTTTCCCTGTTTCTCACTGATTCAAGTAAGGCACTTGATTCCTGCGAAGCAGGAACCAGAGGAATAACTTCGCTGAAACCATCTGAGTATTTTTAAACCAGGTCCCATCTCTTACATACTTCTTGTTAGGTCTGGGTGTCTTTCCTGTGGACAGCAGCTGCAGCTATGTGCTATGTACCACAGAAACCTCCACCTGTCTCTGGTGAGGGCACAGTGGTTGGGGCTGGCAGATAACTTGTGTCGAGGCTGAAAGGATGTTTTCTGGCAAGCACTGGATTTCTACCTCCAAGAAAGAGAATACTGCCTTTATTCGGGAGGAATCAACACCTTGAGCAAAGTGGGAATCTGCCACAGTAGTCTATGCAAATCCTTGGGGGAGGGAATCTAAGAGGTGATCCATGAATGCATTCCCTTGAGGAGCAGCACAGTAAAAGGCTTTGCCATACAGCCTGCGTCAGAATCAAGTGTGATGCATTCTGAACTTGCCTTCAGGAAGGAAGTCTTTTAATGCTACTGAATTCAGGCTTGTAACAATAAATGTAAATATTAACAATAAGAATTGTCAGAGGGATAATAACATTCCTCAGGTGTGTTCATGACCGGTTTTAACTGATTTGGAATTTATTACTATCAGCAAAAGAAATGTAGCTATTGCAGTCAACAAAGTCTAGGGTATGATTCAGTTGACCAGAGCAAACACTTTGCACATGGGAATGTTAATTTTAAGCTTTTGCTTAAACTCCAGACAATGATTAGCTCTGTGAGAAAATGGACACGATGGCATTTTAGAGTGGCTGTGCACCCAAACTGCAAGTAGGACTCCGACTAAACATCAGATGGCGGTGTGGGGAAGGTATTGTGTGACACGAATTTCTCGGGCTGTATTTGAAAGACGAGCAGAATCCAAAGATCTGGTTATCACCACTCATTTATCTTAAGGGGCCTTTTTTTTTTTAAACTGTGCTTCCCAAATAATTTGGCTTGCGAGCAGGAAATAGTTTTGGATTCAATAATAGTTGTATTTTTTATCTGCTCAAAATAGATAAAAAGCTTATATAAGGAAAACACTGGCCTATATCTGCTGGTTTGGAACACATTTTTCGACAACGTTCCAAGAAGATTTCAAGCACAAAATTTAATGGGTCACATCATTAATTTTAGCCTATTAAAATCCATTATCTTTTGTACAGTGGAGCTACAGATTGAAAATATTTTTGTGCAGGAATAGGCACTTTTTAAACAGAGGTATGTCCATGCTGACCAACCGTGAAAGCCTTGGCCTTAGTTTAGGGAGCTTTATGGTGTTCCTCAGCGGATGCAGTTGCTCAGGAAGGCAAACTCAGTAAAATACATAATCGTAAATCTCAAGAACAGAATAGTCTCTAATCAAAGAATCCAAGCCCATCAGTAAGGTACAGTGAGCTGTTCTTGCTTTACTGTACAACTATTTATCAAATAATGCAATTACCTTTGCATCATGCACTACAGATAGCTGAAATAAAATAATCAAAATCAAACCCCAAATATGTTTTCATGGTATATATTTCACCTAGGTGCTCTTCTCAGCTCTTAGATAGCAGCAGGAGACCATTACCCTAGAGCAGCATCCCTTTTCTTTGATTTGAAATATGTATTGTAGCACCTGTGTCATTACAATGTATTTCAGCAAGCTCTTAGAGTGAAAAGAGGAGGAATAAAGGTAAAAATTTAGAATGAAAGACTTCAAGTAAGAAAATAGGTAGCTATACAGAATAATAGAATAATGGATAGAGTATAGAATGGTTTGGGTTGGAAGGCACCTTAAAGGGCATTCATCTAGTGATCACATAGTCACATCTAGTGATTACATGGACACAGCCAATGATCACTAATTTTAAATACATTAAAAAATTAAAATGTTTAGTCTTAGGATATTAGTTTTAAACAAAACCAGAGTTTAAAACATTCCTTTCTAATAAAGAAAACATGTCCTTTTAAGCTCTACTTAAATATTTAGAGAAACAAACTTTGTAATTAACTCATCTCCATCATTATGTGGCCTGTTTTATTTCAAAGCTTATGAAAATTGTGGAGTAAGTATAAACTGCAAGTTTTGTCTAAGACTTTGCTACAATAGATTTACAGCTGTTACAAGCTTCAAAATAATTAGGGGTGTGAAATGTTTATGCAAAAATGTAGTGGGATTGATACAGCAAGGCAACACAGTTGCCCAGTTAGCATTACCCGAAAAGTACTTAAAAGACAATGGCACTGGTGCCTAGGAGTAGTCACGCCAGGAGGCTAGAGGTCAAAAAGGCCCCAAACGAGTACGTAAATTAAGTTCGTATCCTACAGGGAGGTGGAATTTAACAGGGCAGGTCAAATAAGTCTTCCACAGAGATCTCACTAGCTTGAGGTCCTCCTGAAGGACATGGTGAGCCAGGTGTTTCAGTAACATCTTACTGTTCTGTTGTATATATACTGAGAAGATCTGATTCTTAAAAAAGTGTGTTGAGATTTTCTGATTGTTGCTTATACCCATATGAGATTTAAACTACACTGCTGCCAGGTTAAGGTCAGGCCTGGTCTGAGCAGAAGAGTGAGCTGGGCAGAGGCTCAGGCTCAGCTGGAGAGCAGGATGAGCTCCAGTGGAGGAGCTGAGGTGCCCTCAGCAAGTGATGACACGGTGGTGGAAGGCACTAGTTAGCATGACATCCTCCTAGACAGCGTTTCCAAACCAGAGCTCAGCCAAAATTTAATTTCCTTTTGTCTGGATGCAAACTACTGAATACACGAATATAAAAAAGATGTAAGCCTACCCTTAATTTATCTTGAGTTACTCAAACACAAAGGGACGATCTAACTCCAAATCTGCTGCCCATCCGTGCTTGGGGAGGGGAGTGTCACAAAACTAGTTACAGAAGACATACCCAAAACAGTTTTATTTTGAAAAAACCTCACATTCTTTCTTCTTGATTCTTTCTACCCCACTAGAGTACATTTGCATCAATAAACATTCAAAAGGTAATTGAAAATTAAAATTTATTTTTTCTTTGCAGTGTGTGATCTGAAAAAAAAAAGCAGGATAAAAACTTGCAAGTCTTTCATGTAATCATCTGACTTGAGCAGATCTTGTGAAAATGTCAGATATCATGAGATGCCTGATAGAATAAGTAATGGCTCCCTGGACACAGGGCTGCAAGTCAAAGCATCTTTTATAAACACAGAAAAGTGCTTTTCTGTTATCAAATATCAGTGTACCCATTCAACTATCATGACTCAGACCTCCAGCAGTCAAGAGATTTACTTAGATTACAAAGGTTTAAAGAAAAAAAATACCAACAAAAAAGACTAATGAAAACCATGCACTATCCCCATCTTTAGCATTACATTGAATAAGGCAAAAGTAGATTTTGACTGGGAAAGCCATGAACACATGGAAGGTGGTACAAAGGGGCACTTTACACCCTCTCATTTCTCTGTGGCCTGTTATCTTTGGCACCGTCAGTCTGCAGGAGAGCTTAACAAGTTCTCAGAGAACTCGAGCAGTCCCTACAAAGCTCTGGGACACCACTGACTTTCCTGCTGCATGCGGGCCCCTCACGGCGGGGGCAGGTGCGGGGCCGGCCCGGGCTGGGGCTCCGGCCTAGATCCGGGCCGCCCGCGGGGTCCCCGCCGCGGACACGAGCACGGGGGGTTCCCGGGGAGCCCCCGGGCCAGCAGTGCGGCCTCAGCCTGGCCGGGTCCCGCGGGGAGGCAGCGGCTGCCGCCCCCGCTCCCTCCGGCACAGCGTGCCGAGCTCCTGCACTGTGGGAGAGCGTCCGTGTGCCGGACGTTCGAGTGAGGAGGGCCGGGGACCGAGGGGCCAGCGCAGCGGTAGCCCCGCGGTCGCGGCTCAGGGGGGCTCCGCCGGTGCCTG